>QXVZ01013117.1:0-16475 GCA_008931825.1 Phallusia fumigata | reverse complement strand
CTGCTCGGCGGTTTCATAGGCGAGCAATGGGGCTGCTTTAATTATCTTAACAGTGTTTTATAACCGCTTAACGCTGGCTAAAGTTTCTATTAGTGGTGTAAATAAAAGCATACACAGGCATTAAAAGTTCCTCAAACAAAAGTTCCTATGGTAGGCCTTTCGCAACGAGGAACCTGATACGCACAATTCAATACGTACCGTGCGGTGATTCTTGGTGTGACAATTGGGATTCTAAAATGTTAACCTAGCTCCGTGGTCCATTTGCAAACTGCTCTATAGTCCACTGATTGAAAAACACTGGTGTATAGTGTATATGGGAAAATACACAAACTCATAGAAAACTGATCGCCGTACTTGTTGACGTAAACAGTTTTAAAAACCGTCATTAAGTATTTTGTTACCGGAACAGCTGAGACCGATCCGATGACTACCAACGTGGTGTAAAACAGCCAACACGCCACAAGAATATGAAACCTGGGTCAAGCAGTCACGTACAGCACGCTGATTTAAACGAAACTCGTCGTTACCCAGAAAGCACTAGGAATATGAACGTGTCAGTGCGGTAACTGTGGGTCTATAAAGCAAGTACCTGGCGAAGGCGAATATTAAACTGTTGCAGGTTTTAGTTGAAGACAAACATTATGTTTCGCTTTTGTTTCAACAAACTAGGATGTGTCCCGAAATATTGTGTGTTAGTCCAGACTTTAAGCCATGGTGTTGTTGAGAACAACGTTAAAATATGTTCCGGAAAGTATGATTCGCTTTCGTTTGAACTAATTATGAGGTTATCTCAAAGTATTGTGTTTCGTAGCCGATTATTCCAGACTTAGGCCACGGTGGTATCTGTTGTGAACAACGTTAAAATATGTTCCTAAAAGTCAACCACACAGCCACTATTACCTTGCAGTACCAGCGCCTATGTTTAAATAACAAGACTAATTCTAGTTTGTGGATTGGGAGTGGAAGCAAGCGCACCGACGAAAAAGTTTACAAAATATTTATAGACGTACTACAGCATATAACCGTTTAAACGTTCAGCGAAACAATTAAATGTTTTTATTTCCATTTGCAGGTTATTTAACCCCAAACCAAGTGTTTGTGTTTGAGCAATCAGTATCAGACATTGTATTTTAAAAGCTAACGTTAAGGTCAATTAAATTAATAGAATTAGAATGACATCGGACCAGTTCGACGCTTGTCAAAGAAGGTTCCTTTTTGTGCCAGCTGATACCATGGGGGTCATTTCCGCTCGCGTTGAAAAAAATACTTCACAAGAAGAAGGAAATGTTCCGCCAGGTGGTGTCGGTAGCCCAAATAGCGGTAAGGCCTCGAAAACTGCTTGTAAATTGGCGGGCACATGGTCAAATATTGAAGAATAAAAAACCTAATAGTAAAAAACCTGATGGATATTCGTCCTCGGAATCGTCCCGGGTCAAACTCCACGAAAAAAACAAAAAAAAGCTGTTTGTAACTTCTTCTAAACACAGCTCCATAACCGTGCCCCAAAATTTTATGCTTTTGCTGGTGATCATTTTAAAAGGTTTTATTTCTTTGGGATTCGAACCCGGGACGATCCCTAAGACGAATCCCTATCAGGTTTTCAACGCGGTTTTCGACTACCTCAGTCGACCAATCAATCGACTTTCTTTCTTTTTTTACGGGGTATGAACCCGGAACGATCCGGAGTACGAGCCCTGATCAGGTTTTTTATGCCCGTATATGGGTCGAGTGCTGTGAGCACGTCGCGGTAGCTATCTAGTGCTCCCAAGCGGATCGAACTTGGCCCAAACGACGGTCACGCAAACACAGTATTTGTTGCATCCCTTGACATTTAAGCAACATTTCTTGTACAATTCCCAATTTAAANTCGAACTTGGCCCAAACGACGGTCACGCAAACACAGTATTTGTTGCATCCCTTGACATTTAAGCAACATTTCTTGTACAATTCCCAATTTAAAAAAAACAAAAAAAAACCTTGGATTTGAAAAGCCACACCAGGGACATCTAAATTAGTTTGAAATATACTATCCTTGCAGGCAAAGGTGAAATTGTAAACAATAAACAAAACAATTTGTTTTTTGACAGAAACAGTTCGCGAGGTCACTCTGTGCAACTGCAGTCTTTTTAGCCGCCGGGTTTTTTCACAAGAAGTTTCCAAGTGAGTACAATATTGCTGGTACAAAAAACTCCTGGTTGTGCCAAGCTGCTAACGGACCAGATTATTTTGAATTTGTGGTCGCGTGTTTAAAAACAACCTAAATACCAGGGTTGTTTGTTGAAAGCGGTGTTTCCTAATCTGGGGTTATTATCCGCAAAGGTGTAATTTAGCATTTTTGAGGGGGTGATTAGATTATCGTTTTTTGCATCCGCAGCACATATTTTTTTAAACTTTGTAGAGTTTAGAGTCTAGTGTCCGTTCGGTTGTCGTTGTGTTTTAACATCTTTACGGTACAATTGCGTTGTCTAGTGACAACAATCACTTGCAGTGCAGTCTAAGTTAAGTCAAAACTAAGGGGTAGTTGAACTCCATTGGGTTCTTCTCAGGGGTAACGACATAATAAAAGGGTCAAGAATCACTTTACCCCTTTGGGATTTTTTTTGACTTGGGTGCTTTTTAACCTGTATGCCTTGACTACAAAATTACCACAAGTTTGTAATGCACATTTTTATTCCAGTCCGCCAGAGGGGGTGGAAAACTACGTCATGTTTGAAGCTTTTCGCAAAAAGGATTCGTTTCCAGCAGACTCGCCAAGAGCTTAAACACTACGAGTGACTTGAATTTAAAATTGTACATATATATGTATACTGGACATGTGTATTTATGCGCTGAAATATATTACGCAGATACGTAAACGTGTCAGTCCGCATCAACAGTGTTTAACTCTTCAACGTTTTTTTTTCGATATTTGAGCGTATTGTGATGCATTAAATAATCTTGTTTGAAAAAGACCCCAGATAAACCGTCTCTAAAATGTAAGTTGGGTCTTAAGTTGAGTAAAAATCTAGGACTGGAGTTTTTTTTTAAGTTAGAAAGTAAAGATTGTTGTTTGTTGTGACATTATTTGTGATCCGATTTCGTATTCTCGCCATAAAATACCAAAACTGCGTCTGAGATATACAGATTCGCTTGAATCACTTGGGTCGTTTGATACAATCAATCACTAGGTCCATCTTTATACAGCTTAGAGCAAGTTTTTATTGCTTGATAAATTGGTGCATCTTTACATCGCCTGTCACCTGCAAGTTTGTCGCGCAACTTCAGGACCGAAATAAATAAATGCCTTAAGCATGTTTTGCGCCATTCACTCTTGCATTAAAGTTTCAACTAATACAGACGTCGTTCCAAAAAAGCAAATGATTTATTTGTGAGAAAACAGCAGACTACAAAAATTTTTACATACCAGTATAATTTTAAAAAAGCGCTGGTAAAAACAGCAAGTGCGGAGATGAGTGGAATACTGCAATCGGCAATGACAGAATTGCAGAAGTCCGGTTGAAAATACGGTGACAAAACTTATGCAAAAAATACAGACCACATTTGAACAGCAAAAATTTCGTTGGCACCATACGACGTTTAACAGCATGGTTTATTTAACAGCCATTGCTTCTATTATGACAATAAGAGCAGACGTATTATAAGGCACTTACAAAATATTATGCGCAGAATTTTCTAGGACCATGCGGAAAAACCAAGGCGACGATGCAGAAATACAAATAGAATTCGTCCAATTGTCGGTCAGGATGGGGCGTAATAAACAAGCAAGCAGAAATAACCTGGTTCCCCATGCCTAAAACTTCAATGTAGCCCATCCTCGGTAACAACGGATCGGTGTAATATTTCATAACAGCCCGGAACAGAAATATAATGCCCAATTCAGGGTTTTAAGTGGTCTCAAGTTAGATGCAAGCCAGTACTTGTGTGTAAAACATTTTCTATGTTTCAACAAACGCTCCTGTTATCATCAGTAATGATTCGAAAAAAACAGAAGCTTGTAAGCCTCCGTCGTCCCGACGCCGCAAGGTGCGTTGCACAATTAGGTTTGGCCCCTCATATACGACTCATGCCGAAGACGAAAGCGATAATGTTCGAACACCACATAGTTGTGAATCCATTGTTTTGTGTGCGCGTGCTCCGTCTCTGACGTCGAAAGATCGCTACATAAAAGTAACAGCGTCAGTTCGAGTGGCATTTTGTGGAAGTAAATTGTCTACTAAATGCAGCAAGGTTATCAAAGCAACCCAGACAAAGCACAGTGCTCAATGCTCACATCTCGTTCGGCGCGTTGATAACTTTTCTTTCGTATGCGTCGATGCCAACTTTGATTTCCAGCACTCGACTTTCAACATCAAGCCCAATCAAGGAAGCTGCGACATATCAAGGAATAAAGTGAAAAACGGAGGATAAGTCCAGATTTTACCGACTTACACAAAGCAGTGACGTCATTAACGTTATATATAACAGGCACGCTGCGTTTAAAAATTTGTCACACCCTGAGATACTACTTGATTTGGGTGTAACATTTTTTATTTTAGTAAAATGTTATTTACAAACCAAGGGATAAGCAGAAACTTTTTTTTGTTTAAATCAAGGTTTAAACAAAATTTGGCTGGTTGTATGTAATTGGATAAAGACGTAATTCGTAAAATTTAACCACGGGAAGTTGGTATTACTTAGAATAGCAACTATTTTAATCGTTTTCTAATTATTTAAGTGCCATGCGAAGTTTCTAAAAGATTCCAGCAACGTTCTTACCTGTCCCACGAAAAATGCTGCCAATCTGGCTTTCCATCGCAAATACAACTGTCTTTGCTAGTTCGAGTTTGGGTTGTTGTTTTGCCGTAAAACAATTCACATTTCCTTTGAATCAAACTGGAATGAATGTTATCGCAACAAACACGATAGCAACAAATAAGTGCCTACTTTGAAGTCTGCAAAGAAAAGCATTTGATTACAGAAACAGCGCCACGAATGTTATTTTAGGTTGAGGAAGCACTTAGGCCCTAAACACATTAAACTGCACAACGATTAAAAACACGAGCTAGTTTTAAAGTTTGTTCTGTTTTGACCTTTACCCGAACTTCGCCTCAGCTAAAGCTAAAGTGATTTCATCGCAACACTTCTGTTCAAACAAAACAGACACACTCGCCAGGTGATGATGAAACGAATGACGGATCACTAAATATAACCCTTCGAAAGGCGAACGGTTATAAAGCGACGCGCGTTTTTCGTTCGTCTGCAGTGTGAAGTGATGTAATTTCGTAAGCTATGGGGGAATTCTCTTTCAGACACTTGCTGCAAAAGACATTGCCGCTGGCGCAACAAGTTTGCAAACGTGAGTGAAGGTTAATGATTGACAGGTGCCAATGTTTTGAGAGGTTTTTCTTCATTTTTGGTCTATTTTTGCAAATTCCAAATTGCTTTTGCTATGAAGTCATATGTAAAGCATTTACGCAACTTTATTCATTTTAGAGCGCAAGCAAAATTTTAACTTTGTTCGACTTTGTACCTGTAAAACACTATTAAAATCGTTGTAGCTGCAGCGCGTTCAGCCTTGATCCACCAATTGTGCCCTACACTTTGTCGCGCTTCATAACGTCTCAAAGTTGCGCAGCTATTTCTGGCCTGGTGATGGTTTTTAGTTTAATTGCATCGCCATGATGTTTTCTCCCCAAAAAGTTTTTCAATGGTTTGTGTTATCTCCGCAACTGGTGGTTCGCACGAAAACTCCATTTACGAAAAACAAACTAGCCCTCGAACAGTCTTCAGATAATCTAAAATTTAAACTATAGAATAACCTGCAAACGCATATACCCCTCTGCATCAGCAAGTCAATGCCGCACGATTTCCAACCTACCCAAATCGGTCGCACTAAAGAATGATGCAAGATTTCTAGGGCAGGTAGGCGTTGCCAAGCCACAAGTCACCACACAATCATGGACGGACACGTGTCGTTCCCGCTGCTGCTTTCACCACCGTTAGGGGATTACCCACTAGCCTTCCCTCTGCTGTCTGCTGCGTTGCGGCATTGGCCGATCACATGAGCTCTGACGTCAGCAGTGTCTTGAGTGTGACACGTGCTGACGTTGTTTGCTTTGGGAAGTGCGCACGCAATTATATAGGATTTGTTTTCACTAATATTGGTTCAATTTGCGACGCCCTTGCTTACGAGTTTCTAGTCAGACAGTTTGGGCAAAATATATTTGTTGGGTTACGGGTGTTTTGTAAACAAACAATTTAATAATTTAATGTTTTGCAGAATTGTGCGTCACCTCATCGTCTGTGGCAACATAAACGAAGACAATGAAATATGGCATATGGGCAAGATTCAGACGAAACTTAAAGGCCATGTCAACAACCGTATACGTAGGACAGGAAATCTTTGTGTAATTTCAGTTCCTCTTTTCAGTGACACGCCCACATAACGCCCCATTACGTGCTACAAGATTCCTCACGGTTTGAACTGAGTTGCCCGACACACAAATCACCCAACCGAAAGCTTTGCTATCTGCCGTGGCAGTCGGAAGATATTTTTGCATATTTAGAAATGTTAAATCGACGGACGAGTCAAATTAGAGCATCCGAAAGTAACCACTATGATGCTGCACACAGCAAATGAGCAAAATCAACAGTGTCTCTACAAAAATACAAATTGCATTTGAAATCTTTACAACAATACCGCGTTTGATGACAAACCTTAGTAGCGACCTCGTCTTGACACATCACGCCTACAGCTGCAGCCTTGCCGATCGGCTGAAGGCGTGAGAAAAGAATCCACACCTAAGTAATCTCCCCAAATGCCAGATTTGAAAAAGGGCCGATAGGTTTTCCGCCTACAAAACGCCCCCGCGTAGAAAGGGAATTTTCCATCCACGCAGTCCACCATACACATTCAGGCTTCTTACACGCTTTGAAGCCTCCACACTATATTTGTTCTGGTATTTCACCAAATACAACGGATTTGCAACGTTCGACTTTCTTGTTTTAGCATAGTGTTCTACACTTTGTAATGTCTAACGAAAATTTTTGAACATTATACTTTTATGTTGGGGGAACTGATAACATTACAATGAGAAGAGAGGGCGAGGTATGCTATTTTTCCAGCGCTTTTACCAATTGTACCAGCGTTTTTTAATCAGGTTACTTTTACTATTGCGTAGAGCACACGTTACAGCCTAACCTCAATAAACAAATGTATCAGTTTTTTTGCACATTTTGAAATGTTGACTAACGAGTAAAGTTAACGCATCCGGAATTAACCGCTATAATGCTGCACACGGCAATTGTAAATAAACGTCTTCAGAAAATATGTTTAATGATTTCTAGCAAGCTGACTGTAAACTTCATCTGATGAGCAAATCAACACTGTGACTGCATTCAAAATCCTCGAGACAAAATACCATTAGAATGTTGGATAGATCCAAAGTGCAAATATATTTTGCAAAACTATTTCAGTATCAGAAGACTCATGACCTCGCTTAACGCACATTTCGCCTACAGCTATAACCCCTGCTGGCCCTGGTTTGAAAATATGAAACACAGAGCCACGCAAAAGGCGCCAATCTCTCAAGAAGGATTTTGTTATGCCCCGCCTACAAAACGCCCCACGCGTAGTTGTTAAAATTTTCCATTCACGCTCCCAACCAATGACGCACACGCCCTGAGGATGCCGCAAACCTTTTTCCGCACTGCTCCTAATTATGGCGTAAAACCAGAGCGCTTTATTCATGGAGCACCACGAAGCAGGATTTCAGTCTAGCATCGAATGCAGATGCAAACTCTGCAATTGTTTTTTTAGCATTGTGTATGTGCAACGCTTCGTTGGTTGTAGTTGACAGATTGTGCAAAGGAATGATTCAATACGTTTTAATACACGTGGTTGGAGCACAATGCATGATTTGCAAAGCTTTTGCAAAGGTTTATATAATCTGAACATGATAGGTTAAGGTTATTATTAAGTATGAAAAATATTGCATCTGAACCATATTTATTTACACAAAACGAGTAATTGTAAATTTGTAAAGCGCCATTTGTAACCATTCTCATTACACACTCCAATTGCAAACGTCCAGTACAACTGCTTCTTGTTGTACCGGACGGACTTCCTGACGAGTGGAGACACACCCGCAACACGCCCCCTCACGTGTTCCAAAATTTTCCACAGCCTAAAATCGCTTCGCTTCGTTTAACCTTGATTCAACCGCAACGATTTGCCGTTCGCTGCAAAGTGCTGTCTCTGGCATAGTGGAAAATTCCATTCAGCCAAACTGAGAAATCACGCGTCTGTCTCGGACACACGGTAACCCTAGCAACATGGTAAACAAAGCAACAAGGTAACCCTAGCAACGTGGAAATTGCAACACCACGAGGTGTGGTTGTTACAGAACATGGAAACGTGGCATCTGGCAAGTCTACAATGCACAGGGTTTTGTTTACACACGGAAGGGTATGAATAGAATATGTACTACACTTTGTTGGTTGTAAGTGGCAAATTATGCCAAAGAATGGTCACATACGCTATAAAATACCCAGTAGGAACAAAATGCATTTCACGTTAAATGAGATACAAGTAATATTGACATGATGGGTTAACGTTTAATAATTGGCAGAAAAGGGTGTACTCTTACGACTTGATATTACGAAAATCGAACAATAGTAAACTTACATGGAACTAGGCGCTCTTTGTAACGATTCAAATCATGTTTTGGCCCTAATATGGTTTTTCGTCATGCTAGATGGTCACCATTAAGAGTGGAGACACACCTACAACACGCCCCTAACGTGATTGGCCGTTTAAATCGCTTCCCTTCGTCAAACCGTAAAGATACTGTGTCTGGCAGAGTGGAAAATTCCATTTGGGCGAACAGAAAATCCTATGTCTGTGTCCGCTCCAAGGTACAACGTCCACACTGTGCAGGGTTTCACTGCTGTTTACAAACAAAAGAGTCTTCCACAATTGTAACAGGGTGTATTTGTCCTGTTTTTACAATAGACTGGGTCAAATGCTTCGCAAATAAGCTTCGCGTGTTTGTTTTTTGCAAAACCAACCAGGTTAACAAAAACGTTTGCGCCGCTGTTAAATAGGTCAACGATAAAGAATGGATTACATCATCGCTTTCGAAACGCGTGACTGATAAAGCGTGGCGAACAGTTCGTTTATTTGGGTCCTTTTTATCCTCGGGTGGTGTGTGGGGGGAGGGGGCGCCCGAATGCGTTATGCAAACAACGAGACCACCGTCGAGCTACCTGCCTCATTGCGGTTGCGTTGGATCATTTTTTATTCAATTTTTCGATTGTTTGAAGTCTATGTTGAAGTCGCTAACCACGCGACCTCCTGGTAGGTGAGAGGTTATGGTTTCTAACCCCGCCACGATCGCATGTGTTTTCCTGGACAAGAAAGTTCAATGGCATTACTTCAGCCCAGTGGAACCCGATGGGTTGATCACAATTGAAGTTTACAAAGGATCAAACGGAACTGCAGTGAGGCAGGTAGATGGAGGGGGACTCGTTTGGAGCACAAGACGATTTCTTACGTTGTACCGCCATATTAAAAACTTTACCGCCCTCACATTCATACCCCGCGTATCGGATAGAATTGTTAGCGCGTGTTTTTACTACGTAGCACAACAGTTGGCATGCTTATGTTGGGAAAACTGCTAAAATAAAAACAGCAAAATCATTCGACTTTCAGAACAATAAAGCATTACAATATCTACCCAGGTGCAAAGGTTTCATCCTTGGAGTGTTCCTTGCCCCTTTCACAACATCACAAGTTACTTTTATTCCCATTCTTACACATGAAAACAATTTGAGTCTCGTTAAAGTAATTATTGAAATTAAGTCCACAATACTGATGTACAATAATGTGTACGAAAGAGGTGAGACGGATTGTACAAAAAATTATATTGGTGTGAGAACAATAACAAAAACGTGAAGGATTTTTATTCACTTCAGTTTCAAAATCACTAAACACTTCAACCGCCCTCTCGTTGGCCGTCAACTAGCTCGCTTTTGTATTTCCAAAATTCCGCAAACTTGCAAGTCCTCAGTCACCAGAAGGCCACAAAATGTCTGCACGACTTTACTACTCCGAAGAAATTTCTGGATTGCGAACGTGGTTGTAGACAACGTAGTCGTAAGCCCACCGATTTGAGGTGGTAGGATTTCTACAAAAGAAAAAAACAACATATATGTTGTGTGTAAAGAGCTTTTTATGCGTAAACGTCTGGCTTTTACTCAAAAACATTAACTGAACATGCATAGGATTTTTGTTAGGGGCTCATGTTGGCCTCCGAGAGCGTTTTTAACTTCTGTCCTATTTTGAAACCCCGATCCTCATGTCCAACCGATGCGTCTTTATATTATCAACCACTTCGCCTTCCACGGTCCTTTTAGCACCTTATCTACCCTCTTTTAACAAACTCTTTAGCGTTGTCTGAATTTTTTCATGAACAAGAGCTGAATTATGCAAAAAAAATATGTTGGCCGATAACAAACCATTTGAAACCATAAAAATATTCCATATCCCTACGTATCGTTTGGGTCGTTGAAGATCTTTCGCTCGTAAGCATTGACAACAATGTTGATCTCAATGAACTGAGATTGCTGCTGTTGAGTGAGGCTGGGAGCCAAAAATCCAATTCCCAACCAGGAGCCTACAAAGAAAAATAACCAATAAACTTACGAATTGGCTTCTGATGTCACAGCTGCCGAAGTTAAAAAATGCAGTTCTTTGTATTTAGGTTCTTAAAAATAGTTACAAAAAACTCAACTAAGTTGTTGGGATGTTAAACTGCCCAATGAAAAGATTGTTGACGTTAAACTTAAACATGTAAATGTAAATTACGCAATATGTCTTTTGTGTGGTGTATCTTTTTAAATTGCTCAATATTACGTTGACAGGGAAGCGTTTAGTGATGCAATACGCAAAAAGTATTTTAATTAGTAACAAACCACATCCGAATTAAATGATATTTGCGTAAAACTGTTAGCTAACATTAAGAATTGGATTCTGCTATAAGGTACAGAACACGTTTTACACCACTGTCGAGACAACAGGGAAAGGACAAAAAAGTTTTTTTTTTGCAACTTTATAGCTGCGTTCATTTAACCCCGTGTTCTGGTATGAAATTATATCCAGCTCACTCCCTCGAAGCGCTTGTAAAGGGCCAATTTTTTTGTACTTTCTCCTAACTGCGACCGCAATATCATATTTTCAAAAGGTTACTCGATTTGACAACCGACCCTTTGATCGCACTTCCGTAAGATAATAGTTTTAAACAGATCGACTTTCGCATCTGTTACGAGGTTGCATGTAAAAACTTTCCCGCAAAAAAAAGTTAAATTTTAAGTCAGTATTTTTCATACCTGCCCAACGTAAAACGCTTATAAATGATCCCATTAGAATGTGTCCGTTTCTTCTTTAAGGCTTTTTTTGTTATAGTAAGTGGTGAGATGAAAGTGCTGATGTATAAACTTTAAATTGCTAAAATCAACGGCCTGTTAACTGAAATAAAAAACAATTAACACAAAAAACCATAACCTGGAACCATAACCAAGCCACACAAAAGCAGATTTGTTCTAGCTATTCATCTACGCCAAGTACATACGCACTAAGTTGTTTTAAAACCAGTTAAAATTGATTTAAACACAATCCAATTCCGGCTACTAAGATCTATCTAAAGGTTTTTGCCATTTTAAACTATGGATATGATTTCGTCACAGTTACCCGCTCGAAGCTTGCTGGTATCCCAACTTCACATTCAGGTTATGGTCGGTAATTACTTACGACAGTTGGCACAACCAGTTTCTTAAAAAATGCAATGAACAAGTCACGACCACGACAGACAAGTAATCTTTAACTAATGTCACCCATCAAGTCCATATCTCTGTCAGCAATGAAACATAAACAGAAAATAAATTCAGCGCGCAGCAGACCTGCGTCGTTGCTCAATGACTTCAAGCTATTTCAGGCAACTTTTTCGGCGGGACCTTATAAGGCTTTTTTGTGTCAGGGCGACATGTAACTTTACCCCCCTTGTATTTAATTGCGCACACACAGAGCGACAATGTTCTAACGCTGAACTTGTTGACTTTGATTGTTGTAGGTAACAAAACAACTATATTGGAAGCACACAAATAACCCGAAGATATTAAGGGGTTCAAAATAAACTGGTGGTTTAAGAGACATCCTCTAGAACCAGAAAACCACAGGGCGTGAGACAAATAGCTATTTTTCTAGCAAAATGCCAAATTAGAAATTAGTAAGTTTGCGTGATGCGTTGCCCCTTAAAATCGAAACGTGTACAGGTTTGAAACAATTGCTGACAAGTGTAGCGCAAATGTAGCCGTTTGCGAAATTGTAAAATCCATAGATGTGCTGCATTTCCCCGAGATAATTTGTATTCCTTTCAGTATATTGCAGAGTTTGCCTCAGTTTACAACAACTTGTCAGCTTGCAAAACGAAACAGAATACACGGAGTTGACGATAAAGGGCAAAGAGAACCAGACGTTGCGTTTTCCAATGAACAGTCGCAACACATTGGATATGATCACAAGATGCGGATACGTGACTTCGTTGTGGAATTACGTCAAGTGAAAAACGTGACACCCGATTGGCTGAATCAGACAACACCCACAAAACCCTCCAATTTAAGGGTTAAAAGGTTTGGCGTGTTTGAATTGGTTTGCGCGACCCTTTGTTCTGCGGATTTTTACGTTGTTTACTATTGCGTCGCTACCCTTGTTTAGGGTGATAACGCCGTAAATAGAAAAGTGGACTTACAATGGTTGTGCGGGCTTTTTTGAGACTTGCGTCGCTTCTGACGTTACGCGCAACGTTTGTTTGATTTTGCTGCGTGACCTTTATGCTTTCAGTGGCGCAATGGAAATTAAAAAAAGGATCCGTGGGGACAAACAAGTTACAAATCTTCGTTTACCGCGTCGGCCGGCATTGTAAACACCAAAACTCCTCTTTTTCCCACGGATTTTAAAGGCCTAAGGTCGCTCGTGAGTTTAAACCATCTAATTTTAAGATGTGAGATTATTGACGCAGTAAATTTTCCATCGAATGTGGCCATTATTATACTTTTCAACAAAAGTTAGATCTGTCAAAGGCAAAATAAACCTTGGTTCTCTCCTCTAGCGATTTGTTTGTTAAATGAAGAAACTTTAACAAAAAGCAGGCAGGTCACAATTAAGTTTAACCGAAGCTTCAAAGGAAATCTTTTAAATCCAAAAGCCAAAACTCACCAAAAAGTAGAAATATTGCTAACAGAATGCACGTAAGTTGAGGCCAAACCACAACGACGAAGGGCAAACAGAACCAGACGTCGCGTTTTCCAACGAACAGTTGCAACACGTTGAACAGAGTTACGCCACATTGGATATAATCACGAGATGCTAACGTGACTTCGTTAAGGAGCTACGTCAAGTGAAGAACGTGACCCCTGATTGGTTGGTTCAGATCAAAACCACAAAACCCTTCCACCGAAGGGGGATAAGGTTTGGCGTGATGGTATAACAGGCTTGCCTTAAAGGGCGCGACTCCTTTGTTCTGTGAGCTTTACGTTGTTTACCGTTGCGTCGTTACCCTTGCTAAGCCTTGGGTAATAACCCAGTAAGGGGAATACGTGGGGAACCCGATTTTGAAGTCGGCTGACAATCATTGAAAAGCCTTTTGTATAAAACTTGCGTCGCTTCTGACGTTACGCGAAAAGTTTGTTTGGTTTGCGTGACATTTTGCTCTCAGTGCCGCAATGGAAATTTTGGGCGTGTTAATAATCTTCGGGCGACAAGAAAGGTCAACGTGACAAAAATGCCACCAGCGACGATTTTTTACTGGACTTTTGGAGACTCACTTCGTTTCGAGCTCGAACCATCCAAAATGTGAGAATATTGGCGCGCCAAAGTTTCCTTTTTTGTTCGATTGTGACCATTAATTATACATTTTAACAAAGTTTGAAGTTTGACAAACTGACAAATCAAACACAAGCTGTTGGATAATCAGAAATGTTGTCAGTATAATATCGCGCGTTTTCTCCAGCTGAATCCACGGTTTTATTTTAACGGGAGTTAAAAATGATAACAACAAGTTTTTTAAATCTTTGTTAATGTTTCTGCTCCTCTCGGAATGAGAAAAACGAGTTTCTTTGCATCAGAAACGTGCAATACTCGCCAACAAACGCAACAAAACGATCATTTTATGTTCGCCAAACTGTATCCTCTTTATTGAATTGCCATTGCAGGCTTTGCTTCGATTTACAGAAACTCATCAGCTTGCAGAACGAAACGTTCATCACAGGTTGCAGCAAACAGAATGACGTAAGTTGAGGTCAAACCACACAACGAAGGGCAAACAGAACCATGCGTCGCGTTTTCCAACGAACAGTTGCAACACGTTGGACAGGGTTACGCCACGTTGGATATAATCACAAGATGCTGACGTGACTTCGCCAAGGAGTTACAAGTGAAGAACGTGACATCTGATTGGCTGGTTTAGATCAAACCCACAAAACCCTTCAACTCAGGGGTGGAAATCTTTGGCGTGTTTTTTGATAAACTTAGGCCTACGTAATGTGCGCGACTCCTTTGGGATTTTACGTTGTTTACCGTTGCGTCGTTACCCTTGTTAAGCTTTGGGCAATAACCGAGTGGTATGTGGGGGAACCGGATTTACAGTCAACTGGAAATTAACAATTGGCCTATTGTGTAAAACTTGCGTCGCTTCTGACGTTATACGCGCAATGTTTGTGGGGTTTGCGTGACCTTTTAGCTCTCAGTGGCGCAATGGGAAATTCAGGTGCGTAATTAATCTTCGGGCGACAAGAAAGGTCACAATGGTGACAAAATTTTGGCGGCGTTTAGAGACAACATTCAAAACGATAATAACGAGAGTTTTTTTATTTTTTGTCAATGTTTCGGAGCGACTTTTTGATTCTTCGTCTGCAGTTGATTGATTTTTTCCTCTTTGGATTTGTTTTCTTCTTTCAGCTTCTGTATGNCTTTTAGCTCTCAGTGGCGCAATGGGAAATTCAGGTGCGTAATTAATCTTCGGGCGACAAGAAAGGTCACAATGGTGACAAAATTTTGGCGGCGTTTAGAGACAACATTCAAAACGATAATAACGAGAGTTTTTTTATTTTTTGTCAATGTTTCGGAGCGACTTTTTGATTCTTCGTCTGCAGTTGATTGATTTTTTCCTCTTTGGATTTGTTTTCTTCTTTCAGCTTCTGTATGTGTTCGGCCAGATAACTGCCCAAACAGTTAAACAAACAAACTATCACACTTTAAGGAAGCTTAAACCCAAAATGGCTTAAGAAAACCGAACACACTGGAATAGTGATGAACCATGCAAGTTTATAATAACGAAACGCAAAATTAAAGGCCCAAAATACATTAGGCTATTATACGTCCTATCGCGTTATGATGGCCATTTCAGGCGAATCATGTCACCAAGTACTGCGAAAACTTGGGATTTTGCACAATGTTACCAGCTATAGTTTTAGCAAATAAACGTCAGACGTGTTATATAGAATGTTCTAAAAGTGGGCACCAGCGACCACCTGATGGTCGTTAAATTTGTTGTTCAACCTTTTTTTTCACATTACATTTTCTTTATGTTTGCTTACATGCGGTTTAAGTGCGCGTCTATGACGCGTAAATCATTTAATTTTCTTATTGGAGGCGTTAGCTAACCATTAAGCTCTAAGGCGGAGGTATAGGAAAAAAGTTAGAGAAATAAGCGTCGTATGAAACCTAATCTAGCAACCTGCATTTTTCGGCGTGCTCCTTCTGCAAAGCTCTCAATGCTGACATTGCCGACTTCCTACTTGACGCGTGACTGCTGCTATCATTGCTGTTACTTGACATTTCGCTCGAAGATTTGGTTTTAACTTCCGGCGCTTTTAGAGGTGCTTCGATCTTTTCGGCAGAAACTGCCAGCTACCGAAAAATCGCAAAAATGTGGGTTTATTAAACTGTTTTGAGGAAACTTTACTATTTCTTGTCGTGCGATTATAGGTTAAAGATATACTGATGTTTTAAAAAAATGGTATCTGTCCATATTTAGGCAAATTAAATACTTGATGAAATTAAAATACCACAACATGCTCAATTCGCTCTACAGTCTACACCAGGGGTCGACAATTATTTTGTTTTTTTGTATAGATTACTCCTAACAAATGCAGAGACAGTTCGTAACGAAAACAAACGATAGCTTTACGCCACTTATAAGATACAAATTCTCATAAGCAGGCAATTTGTTAAAAGGCTGCGCCTAGATGATTTTGCTTGGCGGGCCATATTTGGTCCGCTGGCCGTAGGTGTCGACCGCTGGTTTAGTTGGAATAAAACCTGTTGTGTGTTTTCCTCAATTGTACTGTCGAGTAACAAGGGAATCGGTTCAATTTTTAGTCCGGGTTTGACCGGCGTTGATCCCGGGGAAGGAGGTGGCATTCCTTTCAACGTCTTGGGT
>QXVZ01013115.1:0-20744 GCA_008931825.1 Phallusia fumigata | reverse complement strand
CACCCTTCTAGTTTTACAAATGATCCTAATTTCTTTAGTAAAAAGGCGATGGAGCAGCGATACCGTGAATTATCTGAAGCAGCGTCCCCAGGCATTATCGAAAACCTTGCACCTAAACTACCTGAATTTGTTTTTGACCGATCCCTGTTTGTTGTTGTGGAGACAGCCATCCTGCGCTGCCATGGTGACACTTCAAAACTGATTGAAGGAGTTCTGTCCATTGCAGACTTGGAGTTTATTCCTGGCCAAATTGGTGCTAATGAAAAGGTATATTATACATGTAAATTTGTTTCTTAAAGAAACAAGCTTCTCAGAAAATAATACATAACTATGCCATTGTTATTAAGCATGGCTGCTTTAAGACCACTTTTGGGCTCCAATATTCATTTATGGTTGTTTTGTATTTATCTGTCATTTACCTAATACCAGTTGTATTGCATTGTAAGCATTGACTGTGTTTCGGCTTCTGATTAGCAACACCCCTGAGAAAGGCAATTCAAATATACATGCCGGACAGCACAATTGCACCTTTGTTGAACTACAAATATGTGCATAGTTACTCTGCAAAACACAAGTATTGCTGGTTTATAATTATAAACATAATTTTTTTGATGCAGCTTCATATTGTTGAGGACCAATGTGGACACTTGCTCATAAAAATGCTCATCACAGCGGAATCCAAAGCAAAACTGGATAATGAAAATTCAGGTAAAGTATGCTTTACTTATATTTTTTCAAAAACTTCTACCCATACTAAATTTGTCGTTTAACAGAATCAAGGTTTTCAAATCAACTACTAAAAAGTATTGCTGCCAGGAACTTGGCTTCATGGAGTGCTTGTAACCGTGGAACACAAATTCTTTTGTCGTGAGTTTAGTCATCTGTTGTGCAACTGTTTAATATAGTAAGATTATGTATTTGTTTCTCGCAAAAGACTGATCAAAAGTCATGACGAAGAGGTGTCAGCGACCAGCAAAAATATTTTGACGAAGCAACGTCCAACTTTGGAGGGAAATGCGTCTGTAAAATCTACGAAAATTCTGCTGGAAAAACTGGATTTGTGAATTTTCTATTTTGACTTTGTCAGTGCTTCATTGCTCGAGCATGGCGCAGTGTTCAATTAGCTCGGATTGCTGAAAGTGCAGCACGCCCTGGCGAAATAAACATCGTTTTTGCGTACTTTGTAAGCTTTATTTTGTAAGCTTTACGAGTCAAATCATTATACTACTAATAAGTCCGATTCTTTGTGATTGGTAGCGGAAGTCTTATGACACGATTCGAGTAAAGTGCAAGCAAACTTGTCACGGCTTTCAACAAAGCCAAACAGTCGTGCACATTCGTCATGTGTGCAAAACGACGTGTTGAAATTGTCGTTGCCGTCAGAAGTAGAGTGCTGGTAATGTCAAACTTTAATTTTTGATTTAATGTTATGTTGCTGTAAGTGTGACAATGTATAGGCTCAATTATGAGCATACAAAACCACAAAACTAACGTCCCCGATGGTTACTTAAGGTGGTGGCAGAGAGCGCAAGAAACGTGCGGCAGATAGGTCAAAGTTTGGTTTGCCGAAATACCCAACCAAAAGAAAAACATTGTAAATTTGCAACGTGAGCTGTTTTTAAGATGTGCTTTGTGCAACTGACTAGGGTTTCAGAAGGATTTTTAGCCGAAGCCCCAGAACAGCAGTAACAATAAAATCAACAAACCACTAGTTATATCTCTTCGAATTTCTCAAGTTTAATCAGGTTTGCAATCCAACCCCAATACCATTATTAGCTCAAGGCTGGTTCATGTGATTTACCCCTTCGAAATACATTACCTGCAGTATTTCAAATATCAAGCAAACTCATGAGGTACCAAACAGGCAGACTTAGCCATGCTAATGGCAGTGGGTATTTTCTAGCACTAGCTTTAGCACCATTAAAAAAGGTCAAATTTGAAAAAAAACTAGGTACCAGCTGACCAGCCCAGGCTATTTGCACTTCTGCAATGTACGGATAAAGTCAACTCCTAAGTTACTTGCTTGCAGCTGCCTGACGGCCCTTTTTCACAATGTATTGTTGAACTTTTTGTACTAAGGTGCATATCGTAAAAGTTGAAAAACATCAAATGTTTTAGTAATCTGTTGGTGTGAAGCAAACCACTTTTTTAATATCATGGACTATATTTAGGTTATTAATTAAAAGCAACTAAACATTGAAATACAGAAATCACTATACTTGTATAAATATTTTACCAATTGATCATTTGTCATGTACTGTTGAGCTCTCGATTTTCGAAGAACCTATGTGAAAATGGAGGAGAAAACTAAACCAAAGCTCAGTGGTCCAACTCCTGTGCAAAGTGCAGCATTTATTTTCGGGGCAACTGGAATTGCATTTCTTAGTGGTTTCGGAATGATGGTTGCAAAGTCAAGACGATCAGATGCTGGTGACATTGTCAATGGCAAAGCCCCTGATTTGAACATGGAAAGCGGTGGACGTTTGGCCATGAGAGCACTTGGTCGGGCAACTGTTTATTCTGTGGGGGGATTTTCCTTGTTTTGTGTCACTGTGTGTGCGTTATTGGGTGTTCGAAATTTAACTGAATTTACAGCTAAAATGCAAAGTCTAATGCCTAGAATACCCCCTGGAAAAAATTCTACTGGGGAAGATGTTGATTGGGATGATTTGTTCGGAACAAAAAGTAAAACAGATGTCAAGCAGCAAAACGATAGTCATAAATAGCAGAATTTGCCTATCATGTTGATGTGTGCCAACAACATTTCCCTATTTAATGTACATTATTTGTTACAATATTTGTCAATAATGTCCCTTTGTTTGCATTTTTCGTAATGGTTTTCTCTTTTTAGGCTGTTGATAAGCTAAGCTTTTGCCTGATAATGTAACATGCATCTGTTAGAAGCGCTGAACACCTTTGTAGAAAATGGAACAAAGGTGCTTGAAAATGCAAAGAAAACATTAGATGGTAGGAGAACATTTTTTGGGGGTGCTTTAATGTTTAGTAGTTATACAGCATAATTGACACACAAAATGTGTCTATAGTTAGGCTTGATTTTTTTTACAGATGGTCCATCAGCAACTTACTTTGTGGAGAATAAATTAGGTACTTTGCTTGGTCTTCTTGGTGCATACAAGCAATTATGCCTTGATACGAACTTACCTAACAGAAAAGCAATTGAAAGCAAGTGGATTGAACTGTACAAAGACATTGATTTGCAAAATGCTGTTGATGATTTTCTCAGATTTGAGGTGAAATATGTTTTTTTTGGTTATGAATCTATGATATTTTAAAAATGTATGAAAACATTAGTGACAATTCTTTTACTTTTTAATGTAACATTGTGTTTTGTTGTTAGGACTCGTGGAATAAGTTTGTAGTTGAAATTGACCACAAAGTTGCCCTTGGGATATCTGAAGGTCCGGTGCTAAATGAAGGAGACCTGTTTTCATGTGATTTTGAATTTGTTAATGTGGAATCTGGTGAAACTTGCAAACTTGATGATAAAACTTTGTTCGCTGCAGGAAATGACCATTGTTTAGTTGTTCTGCTTAGGCATTTTGCATGACTTCCCTGACGAACTCATGTACATGAACTCAAGACATTACTTGTAAGTTGTTAAATTTTGTGGATATTGTACCTTACTGAGACAAGATATCCTTTAAGCAAGGAGGTATCTTCTAAACCAGAGCTTCCCAAAGTAGGGGTCGCAACNGACATTGAGATTGAAATTGACATGATGTAGGAAATGATTTAGTTAAATTATAAATGGAAATCTTTACTTTTAAATTTGTAAAACTGATTTTTAAACCGATCACATTCTAAAAACATCCCTACTATTCAGAAATTGCATGTGTGTGGGGACCCATATGTTTATGCTAGCAGAAACAATCATGTTATAAAATGCCAAGGGAATTAGGGACCCAATGTAATGTGGGTACTGAAAATATATCCAATGTAATAACGAAAATGTTATATGTGGAGAACATCATTTTGAGGTGGTAGTGTATGTGGAATGAAAATAGGTAGAACGCCACCTCTCTAGTTTTGCTTTCTAGTAGTACACCATCAACAAATGGTTAGTTTTGAATTGCTTTTTTCCATTAAACGTTAAGGGTCACAAAAAAATTTTTCCAAGAAGTTTGGGAAGCCCTGTTCTAAACTGTAGTGAAAACTGCTAAAAAGTAGACTAAATAATTTGATTTATTTGATTACTAAATGATTTAGCTGAATGTATTACCAATTGTAACATACAAAATATGACCATCAAGCAAGCATTTATCCTAAAAAATCTTCCTACTATTATATACCGCACCAAAATTTCCTGTATTGGTTTTCATTAACAAGACTGTTTGTCGTTCTACCAGTGTAAAACTTCAAAAAATACTAGTGTTTTTAGTTAAATAACTTGTAATTTGGTTTTCATTGTTGTATTGCAGAAAGACCTGGCCAGTCTTAAGTGCTCTGTAGTTCTGGTTACGTTCGGTGTAATGGAAGGTGCAAAGCAGTGGTTGGAAAAAATGAATTACCCTTTTCCGTTATACATAGATGAGGGGCGCAGCCTTTATAAAACATTGGGTCTCTCACGATCTGTTGCAAAGGTATCATTAAAGTGATTTACATGCTTTCTGCCTAAATCCTGATACTCTTAGTTTCTAATCCACATTCCAGGCTAATTAGCCATTTATTAAATGAGAAAAATATGCTAAGTGTGCCATTTGTTCATTGAAAACAATAAAACGTAAAATTATGATTTGCAATGAACCTTTTTTTGAGCTATCTAGTTTTAAACTAATTCTTGTTGAAAACAAATCCAAAAGGTAATATGGCACTCATGTCATTTACAAGACTAAGGGCAGAGTTTTGTTTTTTTATGAAGTATTATTACTATACATGCCAATTGAAGAGTAACACAAAATTGCATCAAACAATTACTGTTTGCCATGCGGGACTGTCATTTTTAGCACTAAGTTCGCAGTGCATGCCAATGTGAACAAAAGTAAACTCTGCAACGGTTTTACCTGAATTGGTGTCTTTTTTTAAGATCTTGTAGTAAACGATGCTTATTTACTGTGCCTTCATTGTGTTTTCACTGTAAATAACAATTAACATATTTGACAGGCATATCACACAGAACCTTTATCGTATTATGGCTCTGCAATGGCACGTAATGAACCGATACCAGAGTCATTTGTTGATATAAGAGACGACCCTCAACAAGTAAGTGATCGAATTTTTTGCTACTGGCAGTGAACAAAATCTCTGGTCAAGTCTTTGTTGCAACAAATCCAAGTCAAATCCAGTCGTTTTCGTTCTACGGCTAGTGTCAAGTGAAATCTTTTAAAAGGACGACACGACCAGGGGTTCCCTACACGATTGAAATAGGAATGTTCGTGAACCACCATGGCTTGTGGTTAAAACTGAATTCACATTTTGCCACGTCTGAGAAGCTCTGTACAATACTAACATTAAAAACATCTTTGCCACGCAGATCGGAGGAGATTTTATTGTTTCCAAAGGAGAGCAGGTTGTATATTCCATGATTTATCGTAGCACTACTGCCTCGGATCGTCCCAGCATGCTTCAAATTCAAGAAGTATTGAAAAAACATCGGCAGTAAATGCAACGTTGATTTCCTCCATCTTTCTTAAACATCTATGACTCGATTTTATCACTTGTTATTTTTTGCAGTGAAATATACTTTTTGCTTTGTTTTTGTTGAAAAGGGTGCAATAAAACGAAGGGAAAGCACAATTGCATATAATTCGATCGTGGCGTTTTTGGAAGAAAATACATATTTATCATTCCCAAATCGCTATTGTATTGACAAGATACATTTTTCTATTTAGGTTTTCTTTCTTTTTCCAGTGCTTAAATGGAAATATACCTCAAAAGGTTTTCAGGATATTTTGCCTTTTAAATTGTATCGATTTAACACGCAATTTGACAACCAGTGGTTATTCGTGTTTATGATTGTATTTCAACAAAGCCATTTGATAGGCATTGGAACACATGAAGTGGCCCCACGAAATAGCTGCTATTGCTAAGATACTTTGTGTTGTTGTCATGTTAAATCTTCAGTAATATGCATTAATTGTTGCACCAAATAAAATTTAATTTAAAGCAGATATGCAACTCTGCCTGACGGCGGCCTCGTTGTTATCGTATCTGTTAAAGGCAGTGGTGTAGTGCTCCAGGAGCGTTCCTCTGATCCGCCACTTCTACAAGTGAATGATGCATCATTGGGGTCGAAAAGGGGAGAGTAGCAGACGTGTGCAGAGAGCTTCGGCAACTCCACCAAAGCTCCTGGCCTACAAGATCCCGCTACACCACTGATTATTGGCTTCTTTAGTGGCGTGTTTAGCCTCGTATTAAGCTACACCAATTGTGGTGCCAAAGAACATCGGCCTTTTAATTTACTTAACCTAAAGTCCAGTCTGCATCCAACCTGATGAAGCCACAAATGTTTGATGGCGAAACCCGCTTGACAGCAAAAAAACGTTTTGATTTTCGGTTAGGAGTGTAAGATTGAATTGGATCGTCCAAATGGAGTTTGCCAGGCAAATTAGGTAGGTCGCCCTACCCAAATCCTGCACTGTCCTTCAGCTCTGCTGTCTTCTGCAATAAACGACAAGTCAGCTTCGACATGTATGACATGACAGCTTCACTATATCCATCATCAACATCAATGGACGGCTAACTTTACCGGCTTTTTTAACCTCGTCTCTTTGGACCAGTTGCACTCCAAACTGGCCTAGGTAGGTACAAACAATAATGGATTACCTTTCGACTGATGCAGCCCTAAACCGCCGTAAAACTGTTGTGCGATCGCATAACTGTTGCAAAGTGTTCAAAAATGTGCTAACATCATGTAATGCTACAGCAAACTAGCTTTAATCCCGCCTAAAAGATAAAACAGGTTTCGAGTTTTTGGTTTATTTGATAAAATATAGTCGTATCACGTTTTCGAAACCTTCAAATTAAAACTATTGGGGGGACAAAAATAGAAGTACCCACCAAAGTTTCCACGCTAGAGCGGGCTGAAGCGCATTGAGGCTATACAGATAAAGTTACTATTCTGAACAGAACTCCTTGGCACTGTTTTACCGCCAGTATCAATCTCAAAAAATATCCTTTAAATTTGAATTAACTAGTCGGAAAAGCCGGCCCTAAAATTTTGAGAAAGCTGAGGTTGAACATTCCTCAATTTTTATTGGTCACATAATTCACTGCAGAGCCTGCCCTGACGACAGTCCACTTGGAAACGCACCGAAGCGCTTCGTATCATCTCCGGTTTGAAAACGACCCTGCTCTGCGTTGTCATTGCGCTTCCTTTCCTAGTTGTTTCTTTATTATCTTCCACTTCTCCGCGAAAGAGCGCCGTCGCTTCTCTTTGTTCGCCGCGTGGTGCGCCGTTCCCACACCTACACATTTCACCCATTGAAAAAATCGCACTGCGGTGTGGCCGCTGCGATACAAGTTTTTTCATTCGCAAAATAGTGCGTATGGCAGGCTGCAGGTTGTTAGTTGATGTTTAATACCAAGGGCGTGCCTTTTGCTGCCAAATTTGGTTGTTTCTTTTCCAGTGTTTATTGAGGTGCACTGTATATTATTGTAATCAGTGATAAGAAATTGACAGAAAATAATTTTAAAGCCTTGTATGTTGAGCAAACTGTTAGTTATACAGTAAATAAAACTGCCTGCTGTTTAATATTAAACGCTTGGAATGTCATTCTTAACTTTTTTGAGAAGTTTTCGGTGCAAGTTTAGTAGATTTTGTTAAATTGTACATGGTCACCACAAACATGGATGGAATATTTCTTAAAGCATTTTGTGGGATAGATATACTATTTAAATAAACTTCTAGTTGTCTATGAAAATTAAGGACTTAAGCACATGTGCAGGATTGTTACATGCAGAAACCGAACGTATATATTAAAGTGTGGTATAATAGATTCAATGTAATGCCCTTAACCAAAGTTGCAGGCATTAATTAAGATTACTTTAACCAATGCTGGTCATAAAAATTGCTAAGAATATTTACATCATTTAATATCTCTGTGAATTATTTTTGTCGTATAACATAAGCTGCATTTTTCGCAACACTATACAACTTAACATTGAGTAATGGCCAACAAAAAGCAAAGCAGTTTACTTTGTATATTTAATTTGTCAGTTTGATATTTTATTAAATTTTAAAAATAACCATTGTGTATTTAAAATGAATACAAACAAGTATACAAAGTTATGTCCCCTTTGTCAAGTGTGGTTGTTTGCACTTTTATTTGTCGTTTATTGGTCAATTAAAGATGCCCTGCATATATTGTCATTATGTAATGGGACATTATTTGTGCATAGCTGCCAGTTTACAAACTTTCAGTATGTTAGCCCAAATTAAAATGTACACATATATATGTATTAAATAATTCAAATCTGAGAGTTATGAAAGGGATTCAACACCAAAATATATTTGGCAGGAGTCAAGTAAACATTTATTAACAGAAAACCCAATATAAGTAGAAAAAGTGACTGAATTATTGTTACCATTGTTTATGTTTTGCTGAACTTTCAATTCAGGAATAACATTAGATCATTAGCTAGTCTAATTATAGAATGTCACATCCGCTCCATGCACTGACAGTGGTTGGAAGCAGGCATATTGAGTAACCGTTGTATAATATTATGCAAGTACATATCCAACAATTTTCAGAAAATGCCCTATGATAGTTTTTGTTTGTTGTTTGGTCTTTGCAGGCTGTTTGTTCTCTAGTAGTGAGCGTGAGCTCTAAGTAGTGAGCCCTACACCTTGCACAAGGCGAAAAGAGTTAAAAATAAGTTGAATTGTTTGTGCTTTAAAATGTACGCAACATGTTGGACAACTTCACAACATGCAAATCAACCCTTCTATTGTGAACTGTTAACTCCAAAACGAAACGGAAAAGAACTGGTTATGGAACCATGACGTTTCGATACCGGTGAACGCTGCTTCCTGGCGCCACCACAATGGGCGTAAAACATCTCTGAATAATGCATGTATTACTCGGCCCCACCGGAAACACACCGATGTTTGATCGATAGGCGCTGTCACGTGATCGACGCCCGCACCACCCCTTCGCATTCACAAAAAAGTCTCAGGCGGCAAGACGGTCGCGTGCTTGTGTAGGTTGCGTTTTGCTTTTACCAACGAAAAGTGCAGACAAAGTGTTTTAGTTTTTGATTCTCTTTCGTGAATAATATCAAGGTTTTAACGTAGATTATACTCTTAATCATCTAGGTGGGGTTTTGTTAAATAGAGTTAGCAGATTAAATTCTTCCGCCGTTTTGTTTGCAATACCAGACTGACGAAGTCTGAAAACTATTTTGGCATATTCATTGCCTCGCGTTTGTTGACATGAAAACTCGTGGCTTCCTCGCTTGTACATTCTTTACACGCAACACAGTGAATAGTCCTTCGTAGGGCGACTGTGTGTGTCAAATTTCCTTCGTTGAGTCAACTCCGGAGGCGCTTACGAAGCAGAGCAACCTTCAAGAGTGCTTGTAGGTTTAAGGGGGCGACAACCGGGCCACAAGAAGCCAGTGAGCTCTTGTGAAGACCGACTGCTCGAGTGCTGGCATTTACGCGAACAATAAGGGTTTGTTGTAATGCCAGGTCCGCGTTCATCAGTACAAAATCAAGGAAGGGAGGAAATGTTATACCTAGTTTTTGAATAAAGGAAACTTGCAAGCTGTTGAGTGCTCATTTCAGCTCAGGCGTAAAAAATGTGATACTAACACTTTGCACAATTCTTAAAGCGTTGACTTGTCGACCTAATATAATGTATCGCGATGTTGTAAGTTTGCAAGTCCTGCAACCAAATTTAGCACGCGTTTGTCTGTTAAGCAAGTCGCCATAAAACGCTGATGTGTCACCAATTTTTGACAGAGTAACGAACCCGTTGCATAGCGCAATGTCGTCCACACCGCTGTTGTCGACATGCTCGTGACGCAATGCGCCGCTATGTCTGCTGTTCATTCATATTTTATTATGACTGCTACGGTTTTGTGAATGGGGCTGCGCATATCGTTGCTTTGTCTCGCGAAGCCTGTTTGTTTTACGTGTCCTACTTCGATCGGCCTATATTTGACATTTTTGCTGCGTTTTATACATTTTGCGTGAATGTATATTCGTTTTGCTGAAGGTTAGTCTTATAACACTTCAGCGTTAAATCCAAATTGGACAGTAAACTAATAAAACCCCATAGCACAGCACGCATGTCCATTATTTGTTCAAAATAAATTAGAATTTTATGATTACAAAATTTCATGACGATAAAAAATGTAAAATAAATTATGGAAAGGTATTTTAGGATTGATTTCATTGTGGAAAAACTTGACCATATATATTCAAAGGGCAGTATTTATTGTCAAGACGCGATGCATTGTTCGTTATAAAATCGCTTTGGGACCTAGTGAATTATTGACGTCTGTCATGTGTGGCACAATCTTGCCTGTGGATTCTTCTTATTCATATGTATATCATTCACCGGTGGACGGACTTCTATACTCCCAAGCGATTCAGCCGAAACTTAATATATCCAATGGCGCTTGACAGTTGATGGGCAGTATAAAATAAGTCACTTCATTAGTTTTCATGGTGTGTAGGTGAAATGCGGCTTGCTAAGCTTTTTGGTTTCTGTAACGTGTTTTATGTGCTAGAAAAAAAATATGCTACCATTCAAAAGTTTTAAATATCTTTCTAGCGTTTGTACTTTTTCAAACCTGCATGCTTCACTAGTGCTTTACATGATACAGAATTGCAACAACATGTTGCAAATTAAGTTTTGTAAATTGTTCAATTAGCAATGCTAATGTGCCCAGGATAATTTGTGTTGCTTTTGTTTTCATTCTGGCGGAAAGTTTTAGGAAATATATTCGGCCGTCCTATTGTGTAACAAACAGGTTTCATATTTTCGTAACGGCATTTTGGCTTTCAGCATTTGAAGTGTCAAGTAATACAAAAATTTGTGTTAGTTACAATATTTGAATTGGCAAACTGTGCTTCAAACACTGTCAGCACCCAATCTTAGGCCTTCATTCTCTTTTGATCACGTGCTCAGCCTGGCTCGTATAATTGGATGCTCAGTGCTTCTCACCATCATTGTCGGTTTTATTTCCTGTCGAACTGCGGCTAGGCCCTAATTACGGCGGTCTTTTGTACGGTGCCAGACTGGCTCGCCTGTTTTTTGGCATCGACAGAGTGGAAACGTGTAACGTCCATCAATTCGGTTCTGGGGTCAAATCAGTTCTACAACGAGGCTAGTATAAGCCAGACAGTTCAGAGTCAAGTCGCCGAGGTTCACCGTTTTGACCTTATTTAGAAAATTATGAAAAGTGTTTGGTAAAAAGGTGCAGACAAATGAACTGAATGTGGGGTGTAAGTTTTGTCGCAAAAAACTTACTTACAGTAATGGACTTCAGGTTAATTAGAAATATAGTACATAAACAGTATGGAATAGAAACAATATTTTATATGAAGCGTTGCTGTTCCGGTCGCTGAGTTGTTTGTCCTAGTAACATTTACGGCGATTGTTTAAAACACGAGCAAATAAATGCAATTAATGGAGGCCGTTTTCTACATGTTGATCATCAACAATATCTTGCGACTGTCATCTGCTGACGTCTTCAAATCGGTAACAGTATTTAGCTCAGGCAACCCGGGTGCATTTAGTAAGTTGTAGCATATGCGTGCAGGCAGCAGCGCCCATCGCATCAGCAGCGGTAACGCGTAAACTTCCACATTTTAGCATCGTTAAGTGACGTGCTGACTACTGTACAGGCGCTATCGAAACAACGGGGACAATACACACATTGTGATGTCACGAGGCGACATCCCGTTCAGCATCCGCAGTCTAAGAACGTTTCAGTAGGCACATTTCAGTCGTAACTTCACGCTCTCTTCACAGCGTTGTTTATGCTAAATCGAACGCCGTATGAATGCAACTTTGCAATTTTGAGCTCAAACGTGCGCGCTGCCAGCGCCGTTACTGACAAATCTCTCAGGTCTAATCTTTAAATCGCGTCGGATATTTAGCGACCAGGCTCGCGCCCTTCTGGCATTCTTCCGATAAGACGGCGAAAATGGCAGCTTAGTCCGCGCAACCGCTCTGGAGCGCATAACTCCTCATGTGCCGCTTCCGCTCCGCATTGCCCCAGGGAAACATACTCGACATGCTCGCTCATTCGCTATTAGCGCTGTTATTAGGCGATATACTGCCGACGAGCCGCGTTGTTGCTGGCTACCAGTTCTTGTTACCGTTTTGCTGCTATTGTCTGGAGATTAAAAAGTACCAAGAATTTTTATTTTCAGGCAAACCCTATGTAGTGTAAAATATAAGATATTGTTCACCTTGACCGTTGTAGGTATTAGACAGGTTTCAAAATATAGTGACTTATTGTTTTTTTTGCAGAACGCTTTGAGGAAAGGCGCGTTTTGTGGAATTGGAAGTTTGTTATGTAGTAAATGTTGCACTCTTGTGAAGAGAAACATAAAATAAGCACTGTAAGTGCAAATAATTCGCTGTGTATTGTTGCAAACAAGCCAAAGTTGTTGTGTCAGGGCGGCATTGGTCGAGCAGCATGACGTGTAAGACAAGTGCAATGTGCAAAAACAACAGCGCGCGCCTCTCCGGTCAGCCATCTCGCCAGAAAACTCCCTAGTGTCTAAATTTATGAGTGAAAGCGTGCTTGCTTTCTCTCTAGTTGGCCGACTGTCAATAATGCCGAGTGCGTCGGAAAATGGCTGCCTGTCTGTGGTTCGTCGCCCAGACATGCTTGATTCGCCTTTAGAGCTGTCAGCAAGTCAGGCATTCAGGTTTGGCGCATTCTACATCGTGGTCAACTACTGTTTAGATTTGTTTTAACTATTAGCAACTTCATTTGTTCTCAGCAGTACCCCAAGAATGATAAGCTAGTTGGGAATGATAAGCTAGTTCGAGGCAAGTGAACTAAGACCTGTGTCACATATTGATTTTGGCTTGGTTATGGGGTATCGAACCGGTTCATAGCATGGTTTTGATTTTTGTATTGGGCTGAAAACAAACTTCAAATCCTGTGACCTTACATAAAGAAGGAGTGTTTTAACACTTCTTCGTTTAGTTCCAACCAAAAGTCGGTATGAACCATAGCAATCCAGCTGTTATTGGCCTGGGGGAATGCTACAAACGTTTGATAAAAAATGAGCACTGTACATTAGCAGTGTTACTACAAATTGTTAGAACTTTGCTACTTGTTAGAACACATTTTATTGTCCCAATCTTCAATATTAATAAATTGTGTCTTGTATTTTTAGCAGTAGTAGCATTAGGACTATTAGCTGTCGCGGTACAAAGCTTGCCAATAGTTGCCTGTGCACGACAAGCTGCTTGAGTATAGATGGACTTTGGATAAACCCACAAGCTTCAAACAACCGCTGATTCATCTTTTGGGCCACAGAAACTGGAATATCGCCACGTAAACTGCTTGCCAGTATCTGTACAATGAAGCAAACGCTTACGAGGTAGCAAGGAATTTCAACAAACCGCGTTTCCTCGCGTGTCATGCTGGTACAATGGACAGCAGAGCCAACGAGGCTTTAAGAATAGAATGGAAGTAAGTTTGTTTTGTAAATTTATTAACGCTTCTTTTGCGACCGATGTCAAATATTTGTCATCCGTTCGTGTAAATTATAGTGCCTTAGTGTCAAAGGAAGGTACTTGACGAAGGAAAATACTCAAGAAAATAACCAGGTGTCGCCAAAGATTTCTGTAAACCACCTAAACTTAACGAAATCTGATTGGTGTGTTACGTGACTTAGCAGTACCAAACGAATGGAAATTTTGCATACATATTTGTCCGCCATCAGTAGGTTCCTTACTAACTATAGATGCTTGAGGTACAATGGTAAACTATACGTTATATTCTTTCATGGCTCTAATATAGACAGGAGCTAAATTTACGTTGTTTTGTATTTGCAATCCAAATGTTATCAGTTTTCTCGGATCCAACTGAGTAACTTTTCGTTCAGTTCGGGTTTACGGCAAAATGTTGCTTGGTAGCAGTCCACTGCCCGACGCGAGTTTTAACAGTTTTTGAAATTGAATTTCCAGAAAATCATGAGTCCATCCTGAATTGTCAAAAGCGTGATTTTTGATGTTTTGGACAGATAGTGAATTACGGCTCTCACTTGGTGCTTTAAGTTGGACATTTTCACAAACACACACAAACACTTCGGTACTCGTTAGGTGCGTCATCGTCGGCAACCGCAATTACCAAACAAGAGTAAGCACTCCCCATAGACCAGTTCCTGTCGGTTTTCCGCTGGCCGACAACCTCCCTTCCCCCACCCGTATCACTGAATCGTGTTTGTAATCAGCACACGCTCGCTATGAGATAATCTTTCATGTAATAAGTTGAGTAGTACGTGGGAATGATGCCCTGTCGCCCCCGGCATCAGATGAACTGTATACAGAGGGACCACTGGCTTGTGCGCTCACATCCTCAATTACGCAGTTGCCCCGCTCTTGCTGTTTTCAGCGTGTAAAATTTGGTTGTTCATTGGTGAAGAGACACGTCAATGATCGGAAACAAACTGCTTATAATTTAGATTATAGTTGAACTATTTTTGCCCCAAATCGTTTTCTGTGTGTTCAGACAAGTTCACGGATTCCACTACGATTTTGGAAATATGTGAACCATTGTATTGCTTGCTGAATGTATAGCTGGACGATCGGCCAGATACCTCTAGTTGCTTTGTGTAGGAATAACCAACAAACCAACGTATGCAGTCAAAATGTGCTACCTTCTATCATTTATAGGTTATAAATATTTACCACTAGAGCACATGCGCGGATTTTGTCCGGACGTGTGCGCCAGCCATCAGTTCATCGTTGGGATGGGCCTTTCTATACCAGTATGGTGACGCTCTTACCTGAATTGTTGCATGAAACCGACATTACTGATGCACCACTGCAATGCGGGTGACGACGGAAAAATGCTCGCTTGGCCGTTGCTGGCGTTTATGTGTGCAGCAGCAGCCAGGCGGGAGCCGGGAAACGATCTCATTTTCACAGGGAGTTAGGAGAGTTATCGGTTACACGCTAGGTCACTGTCCCCAGTTGTTAAACTTCGCTGCGACGCTGCAAGGCCCACCGGTGCGAATGTGACAGCACAGGAAATTGTTGTTGACACTTCGTACTGCTCGATGTCAGTTTCCCGCCGAGCATGCACCGCAAAAACACGGTCGCTGTTGACAAACAGGAAAATGCCATGCAACACCTGCAGCAGCCTAAATGGCGCGCAGAACATGCAAATGACCATGGCTCAGGACCAGACATCAAAGTTTCTATAAAGTTCTATGAAAAAATTGGTTGTGAACATAGTGTAATGTTGATTGTTTCAAAATCGGTAAAAAATAATTGCAGCTTGTCCGGATCCCTGTGCACTGGGGACGTCTCACCAATACAGTGACAAATGGCCGCATTTCGTTCTTCGCCTAAATTGCGCTAATTAACGTCACGACACAGTCCCAGAAGCCGCCGATTTCGCGGAAGACTGCTGGTGCGCTCGCGTTTGTCTGCTAATGCTGCCTTGCCTAATGCGGATTATGTTACGCACTGCTCTGTAACCAAATGTCGGTCTGCGAAAAACGAAAATTGGCATCTTTTTTCCGGAGGCGTGTCCGCTCTGAACGTGGCAACGTTTTCCTGAAACTCTGTCCCCGAAATAGTAATTCGACTCATGAAAACGATGTAGTAGCTACATTGAACCGACTGATTGACTTGCATGTTCATTTTCTAGTCTTTTGTTAACTGGTTGAATTGTATTGAAAACTACATTTTGTGGAATGGGTGTCATTTCCTTGTTCTTCTGCCTTTTCAAATTCCACTGTATATGTGTTTACTTTTTGTCACACTGTATTATACAAATATCTATCGAATTCCATTGCTAAAAACAATACTTGCTGCTCCCTATAGCGTCACTACTTAGCTATCCTCTCCATAACACAGTCATTTATTGCTTAAACTAAAGTGTTGAAGGCGGCTGCTTTCCATCTCTGGGTAACAGTGCCATATGGAAAAAATTTAGAAAGTGTTTGAAGTTGCCAAATATAAAAGACAGACCAATGTTGACACTATTTTGAAAGGCAATAATATTAGGTTTAGGAAGTATCGTGGCGCGGCATTATCGTCTTACCTCTCGGAAGAAGCGACTTTTGTAAGTTATCGCATTTCAGCAATACGGATTTGCCCCTTGCTCTTTAGCGTCTTAGGTTTACCCGCAACACCGGATGTTGTACAGCCTTCGCAATATGTTATCTTATATGCAACTAAGTCTGACTTACACGAATATAAATGTCGTTTCGATGACTGGATTTTAAACTTTATAAACCTTGCGATTGCTAAAGCGATCTGCTTTTTTTGTTGTCTTATGCTTTTCCTCACTAACGAACTTTATTACGTGATTGGAGGAAGAAGCAGCTTTACAATTTGTCACCTTAAATGTAACCAAAAGTTAGTAGCCAAAGAAAAATTTTTCCACTTTGGTTAAATGCACAACACACGAGATTTTTAAGATTTGTTTGCTCCCAACATACCACACTAACATTTTCTTGGTAAATTATGTTTTTTCTATTCGCCTCTTTCACATTTTATTTAGCATTTATGGATTTGGGGTGTTCTGATTCGAGTGGAACAGATCCGTTAATGCTCTCAAAAAATAATAGCTTTGAAAATTCCGGGGCACAGTTGTTGTGTGTTTCTGAAATCTAGCATTCGGACCCAACGTCATATGCTCAATAGCACCTTACTAATTCATGTAGTTACGCAAGGACAACTATCCATTTAACATGTGTTTCTTGCCAAAGAAAAGTCATGTATTTTGCCTGTTATGTTTACACGTCGCAAGAAGCCCTTTTTGCCGAATAGAGTTAGATTTTAGTATCACCCATATTAGGAAACGACCAAAGACCAAGTAGACACAGTTTTCTGATTAAGTTTGATTCTGTCTTTTTGTATTTTTAAAGATTGCCACTTGCACCAATCAAACAATATGCATGTTGCTTTGTTGCGTATGTTTGTAAGGAATTTTATTTGTTTGGGGTTTCTGCTTGTTAAATTTACATACAAAAGCTGCGAAAATATTCCCTTTGAATGGTTTTTAATACCAATCTACTAATGATAATCGCTAGGCGTTTCCATTTACGACAGCATTATCTATCTCACTGTGAGAATACAGAATACTTTTTTAATTTAGTTTAGGATAAAGTAAAATAAAAAAATTCGAATCTGTTTAACTTGGTCTAGACTCTAGAAAAACACAGTGGAAAAATTAAATCCTTGCAGTTGCAGGAAAAGTTGTTCGAGTTAAATGTTTTTTTGGTGCCGAAATGTGGTCTTGCATCTGACCGGTAAATACGTCACAGTTTTAACACTGCATTTCCAAATCGTAGCAAACGCAGTATTCGTCAAACATAACTATGCCCCGAAATGTGTTACCTAAAAAAACTAAAAGTCGGCCTCGACCTGTTCCCATAGATTTCCGAGACGATGGATACGGTTGAATGATCCCCTATTCCGCCTTTGTACAGTAAATCAATGTCGTATTATCCTTGAGACAGGCAAAGCTGTCCAAACAGGCGAAGTGTTCGCCGGTTAGCTTTCGGCATCGGGCACGGCTCACATGCATATCCGTGTGTTTACCGTTTGCTAATATTTGCGTGGGCTCAGCGACTTCCTCTCTCCAACAAGATGTGTGTTTGCACAACGCCGGTCGATCTGAGCTGGTCGTCGCTCGCTTGCTCGTCAGGGACTTTCCACAGGCCTGGAATGCGATTTTTTTCGGCAGAATTAAAGCTGGTTGGCAGCAAGTCCGTATATGACTAAGGTCTGTTTCTTTTGACCCCTGATGCCTTCGAATACTACATGTTGACTTAGCGTTACATCTAAGCTTAGTACTTTGCTTTGTACCTGTAGTATTACCGGGTAAATGCGCCACTTAACCTTGGACACATTAAAACACCCAAATTTGTATCGCTGTTATCTCTATACGTATGTGTGTGTGTTTAAAAACCAACGACAAAATCAAGTTTTTTTGTTTTAATAGGCACGTCCACAGTTTGCCAAGGCATAGGCTGCCGTTTAATTAACCTATGTTTCACCCACACAAATACCAGTTTCTTTTGTCAAGCGTTTGGCCGTGAACCGTGCTGGCTATATTTCTCGCTGGTGTGATTGTGTTGCCAGTGACTGTGCTCTTCAAATGTCTTCGCCAAGTTTCGCTATCCCTCGCACAATTCCTGTTTTCTGGCGAGGCGAGAAGGTCGAACCTTGGTGCTTTACCGTCTCCGGTCATGGTTTTTAACAATTGTTGGCTTAACGGTTGACGCCCGGATGTAGCACAAGTAATGACAGTCGCACTTTGGTCGAGAGTTCGCAACATTTGTTTGACTGTACTTGCGCAACGGTGTGTAAGCTTGGCTTTTTAGCAGGTCCTATTGATTTGCACTGACAGTTTGACTGTGCCGTTAGTCGCATACTGTATTAACGTCCTTTACTTTTTTACTTTACAACGTTTTCACGAGGTGCAGCTCCAACTCGATTTTTATTTTTATTCTGATTTATTTGTTTTGTGTCACCAAGCGACTTTACACCCTTCCTGATGCACACCGCCGAAAGACGTAACATAAAGCCTTGCATTAAATGGTGTCTCCGGTGCATTTAAACGAAGTGTGGGCATTGATCAATATAAAGTCCTGTATAAACGTTCTGCGTCCGTGCCAAGCGGGAATTCAGTGGCGACCGGCTGTCAACTTGGCGGAACCGATCAGGGTGTGTCATCCCTTATGACGTACAGCTTTTGTATTTCGCTTAGTCATTCGACCTTCGTGATGACGAAAGGTAATAACCCTCCCCACCTGCTGCTTCACAGATCTACGTTTTCTGTTCGATTTGCTTTTCTCGTGGATTTCGGGTAATGTTTGATATTCGCTTATACTGCTAATTTTTCTTCATATGCCTGTTCATGGCTTGTCCTAAAAACTATAGACGACTTCGAACAAGGCTCCTATTTCTGGACGATTTCCAAAAACTGCAGGAGACTCGTTGGCAAATTAGTTTCGGGATACGTGCAAAACCGCAAAACTGTTTTGGTACCGTTCAACAACTGCGAATAGATACACAATGCGAGGTCCAGGTTGTTCTGGTTTGTGCAAAAACCTAAGACTGTACTGGCTTTGAATCAAACAATGTATGTGGTTTTGGGAGAAAATCGCTTATTCGAACCAAAAATGCGCATGCGAATTATGGTGTTAGGAGATGTTCTCGACTACGTGTTTACATCTAAACCAAAACCCGACCAAAAAATGTTCGTATTTGGGATTGCCAGCGCTTTTTGAAAGCAGGTGGTTTGTTGTGTACGTGCGCATCTGATGCTTTTCCTCTTCTATATCGATCATAGAGCGCGTCGGCATTGTGCGAATTGACAGCAGCGTTAAATAAGCTGGAGGATATCTGCTTCGGTGACCTTGTATAAGTTTCCCCGCAAAGCCAGGCAAGCGTGCCTTGATTTGGCCAAAGCACGTCTTTTAGGCTCTTCGTTATTATAATACTCTAACTCCGTGGTGTACCACGTATACTCATATTTTGATCGCGCTTTACAGTGATTTATTTTCACATGCCGGTTAAGGAAACGTTTAAGAATATGTCTTTGCACTGGTTTAAATTTTACTTTAACTCATATCTGACCAAGTGTTTTAACTGTAAATTATCTGCTTTTCAATGCTCTAATTACAACCATTACAACCAGAGCAGTTTTCATACGTTAATGCATCGTATGCAGCGACAGGACGAAACCGTTTTAGACATGGAATCTGGCCATTAAACTTACTTTTGGTGCCTAATTTGATACCATTGTTCTGGCGCAAACATGTTGTGTGTTGCAAAAATGTGAACGTACGGCGTCGTATTTCATGCCCAAATCGACCCACGGACTTATTCGAAACAGTAAATGAGAAAACAAAAACATTACAGCGGTCACACTTCAATACGGTCAATGACTCTTATTCTATGGCGGGTGTCACTGACTGCACATTAACTGTGGTTGTGCATTCAAACCAGTTTCCGTTACGCGGGGCTGTTTAAGTCAAAAGTTGAAGCTCACAAAACCTGTTTGTTTTTCGCTGGAGGTCACTGTTAAACGCTGTGGGGTTATACAGGTCATTGTGGTGCTGGTAAGTTCCTTCGTGACAGACTGAACCCGCGTGGTGCTACGCAAAACTGTGGCCAAAAACAGTTGTATTGTTAATTTTGCTGCTTAATGTCAGCAAACCAGGTGTTATTAGTGTACACCTATGTTCCTTTACTCTTATCGTTTTCGCTTCTGTGCTCGGTTTTGCAAACTGTGTAGTGCGGTATGCTGTAAACTAGGTTGTACATCAGGGATGATCACAAGGTACACCCGTAACTGCTGGACAATTGCGAGCACCTTAAAGTCAGAAGTGTTTGTCAGACATTTCGGATTATCTTTTACTTTGGATGGGCGTTAGTATTGCCGTGGTGTTGGTATATCACTTTTACTGACATGTAGTCATAATCATGCCAAGTTTTCCGCTGTCTATTTGCCAGCGTATATTGGTTGGTCGACAAACATCGATTCAAGACGTATAGGAAAAGTTTTGCTTATCTCAAAACCCATCATCCGCTCTTTACTCAAGCCAAATTTGGCGGCGCGGC
>QXVZ01013113.1:0-25015 GCA_008931825.1 Phallusia fumigata | reverse complement strand
GACCATGCCTTCGTTGTAGTCCCATACCTAAGCCGGTAACAGATGCTGTTTATCCATGAACTTTCAGCAGTTAATTTTCATTGTGTATGCACGGAATCGTTGCATTGGGGAGTACTCGGTTTTAGTCCCCTCGGTAAGATTTTGTTTTTTTTGCGTGCAAACACATTAAAGAAAGCAACAATCTAAAATTTCATCGTTAGTAGAAGCCATAGAGCTACTTTCGTGGTGACTGTGATATGTGGCAAAGGAACGAATAAAATCAGCGTTTTACTCGACATATTTAAACTGGTAACAAAACAAGATGTTTTTTTCTATTTTCCATGAGGAAGTCACAATTAACTAAAACTGGATTCGAACCAAGCTTTGATGCGCGGCAAGGCACATTCAAACTGGCAAGCAGTTAAAAGTGAGCTACACACCTTGATAAGTTTGTCGTCGCCACCAGTGATAAGTTGCTTGCCATCCGGTGCGATATCCATGCCGTTGATAGCGCCCGACTGTGATCCATCCAGTTCCCGAATCTGGTTGCCATCGTAACACTCCCAGTAAACAACCTTGCGGTCTGTTCCGGACGTAATAATCTGCAACCAACGCAAAGTTTTGATTTAACCGCAAGAGTGCACTTTGTGCTAGAAGAAGTTGCATAATGTTGATGCAGCGTCGGCAAGTTTACCTGGAAGCCTGCAGGGTGGTAGCTTACGCACTGGAAGAGAGTGTTGGACATCACCATCTGCTTACGACTGAACGAGACCAGATCCCATATGATGCAGGTTCCGTCAGAAGACGCTGATACACACTGTTTGTTTTCTTCGCCAACCTGAAAGCGAACAGATGCGTTTGTAACTCAGTGGTTGCCAACCGGGAAGGAATTCATTTTGAGTTAAGTTGAGCTGAGTTTATATCGCTTCGTGAAAGAAAACATAGCGACACAATAGCAATAAATAAATCACCAGCCCGGAAATAGCTGCGCAACGTTGAAACGTTATGAGGCGCAAAAAAGTGGAGGGCACAATTGGTTGGTCAAGGTTGAACGCGCTGCAGCTACACCGTCATTACAAGGCGTTATGTGGCGGGGGATCACATCGGAGGGTGAGTTTGGCGCAGTAGGAGTAAACACGACTGGGGGGGGTAACGTTGGTGGGACCAGCCAAGGCGGCCTTAGAATTTTTATGAGTTAAAGGGGAGGAATTTCTCTTTATACTCAAGTTAATCATAATACCTGTAGTTTTTCTTTTAGGCAGATCAGTGGTTCCGAACCTTTTCATGTTACCTTTTTTTGCTTTTTATCTAGTAGGGGTTTTCCAAAAATTCCAAAACAAGAAAAGAATGAATGCATCAAAAAAGGTTTGGAACCAGTGGTGTTACTGTCCAGCAACTAGCTTTTCAAAATGATCAGTCAAAAAGCATGTGCTTTTATATGATCGAGTCAAGCGTTTTGTGTTCGGGTATTGTACCTTGATGCAGGTCACGGATGACTTGTGTTCCTTCATCGCCTCACGTAACTTCTGAGTGAGAGGACAGGTCGTCAAGTCCCAAACCCGGACCTGTAAAATACGTATACGGCATGTCAACGCGATATTTTGATTATCCAAGTGGTCTAGAAACCAGTCTAGCTACCACAAAATGTGGCTTACATAAAGGAACGTGTTTATTCACTTTAAAACGGTGTTTTTTTTGTTTTTTTTTACAGGAAGCCGCAAGCCACAGCTATTTGTCAAGTTAGAGTTCTGAGCACTGAAAAGGTGGGAAAGCACCAGACTGTCCGATCAAACTAATGATATGATTTTGAGTCAAAAGTCATGACAAAAGACAATTGAAGTGTGGTAGTAAGTGCACGTAAACTCTAAAGCAACCCCTTTTTGACTTTTAACTGGGTGACAGCGATTGGTAAAAGCTGGCATGGTGCAAAAAGTTTAGTACTCACCTGCCCTTCGCCACCCCCAGAAATGATTCTTTTGTTGTCGGAAGTTGCAGCGATGGCCGTCACGCCCGAGTTGTGCGCGTTGTTGATGACGTACCACAACTTTCCACTCTCAGGAAGAAACACGCGAATTTTTCCGTCATTCCAAGCCGAGATGAGGGAGCGACCGTCCTGAAGTAGGTACATAAACGTCAAAGTCCTCCATCTTACCTTCAAACTACAGATTCCGGATTTGGCTTTATTCAAGTTTTAAAAATTTCCTAAGAAATATTTCCTATTACAATTTTTAGCTAGCTACATCACTTGTTCAATTTTATACAAGTTTTCTATGCAGTAAATAGTCAGGCAAATTAACAAAGCAGCAAATCAATCTTAATCTAAGTTTATGTATTTAACACTCAAGTCAAGCACATATGACTTAAGATAAGTGGTACTTTGCACTTTACTTGCCGGCATAAACTCAATAGCGTGGCAAATCATGTTGGGTACAGAAATCCTCAGCAGCTCCCTGGATGTGCAGGTGTGCCAAACTCTTATATCGTCACCAGAACATGTTGCCACCAACTCTGATGTCCCAAGTGGAAATGCAACATCCAGGACTGGCTGATAATGAGCCGACATCACTAAGTCTTCCTTAAAATCAGTGAAGTTGAATCTGTGGAAGGTAAGAGTTATGGAGATAAAATAAGAAATGTGGTACAGAACTAATAGCATCATTAAATTGTTGCTGTAATGGTTGTCGAGAAAAAAGTTGACAAACACTATAATTAGACCGACACAGTGCGTAAAACCAACTGAAATTGTATTGTATTGTATTCAATTTCGTTTCTGCCCATGAAATCGTAATCAATAGGATAAAACATTTCACTAACATCACAGAAACAGGAAACGACTGCAAAAACCTCGCGGTTGAAAATACGTCCAGATAAAAACAAATATTGGGAGCAATGGTGAAAAGAACAACAAAACTTTCAAGTTTAGATTGAATAAAACTGTTGGGCACTATTATGAACTTTCACGACATTTTTGAAGGCTTATTTGGGCCAAATAACTTTAACCAAGATTACCTGTAGATCTGTGACTGCTTGGTGCCCACAAAGAATTGATGTCCCTGTCCACGTAATGCAATAGAAGTGACTGCACCTTTAAGTTTATTTTCACCCTGCTTCAATACACTGTATTTCTCACTTCGACCATTCACTAAAGCAATTGTACCATCACCAGCTCCGATTATCAAGTTGCCATTTTTCAAAATCTAACAAACACAAAACAGAATTTAAAAACTTTATTTGACACTCACTCACTTAATGTTCTGTTAGTAAACAAGAAATTTTTGGTAACAAGCAGTAAATTGATAGTCTTATCTTTACAAAGAATGCACCTTTTGGGTTAACTTTTGTATTTACTTACATTTGCTGTAAATTAAAATTGTTAAATGTAATAAATCTTTGAATAATGCACAACCTACTTTTATATCTGCAATGCCTTGACTGAATTTTCCTTTTGCTGGTCCATGGTTGGCGACAAATTTAGTTCTCATGTTGATTTTGAGGATGTCGCCACTTGTTGTTCCACAGTAAAAGAATTCATCATTTTCATCAACCTTTCAGAAGTATGCAGAACAGTACTTACACTATATTACAAACTAATTCTGGGATAATTCTTTTGAAAACATTGATGTTTTTGTGGTGGAATTACAATCTAGGCAAATGCTGTTCAACATTGATGTATTTTTAGGTTAAAGTAAAAGCCAAGGTTTTGCACAAAGGGCAGTGGTTGTTGTCTTACCTCAACACATTTGACAATTCTCTTTAGCTGTCCCAAGTTGCATTCCTGTGGTCTGATTTTGCGGTTGGGCAAATCTAGCTCCCATACACGAAGTGTGCCATCACCAGCAGTGACAAACAACTCATCACTGTTGCTTGCATACTTGACAGTAAATGTGGTACCAGCGGACTGGACAGCTGCCGGAGACCCACAAACCTGGTAAAAGAAAAAGATATCAAGCATTTTTAACCAAACCAAGTGTTTTACAACCATGATATCATTAGAATTACCCTGGGTACTTACTATATTCTATAAGTAACTGATTCAGTACACCATAGTTTTAAGGATTAGTGTCTTAGTGCTTCTGGAGTCTGCAGGTTCCATACAACCAGCATTTTACTACTATGGCCATTAGGAATACAAAGGATACTTACTATTTTCTTCAAGTACCATATCATCATGTTTAAGGTTAGTGTTATAAGATAAAATAAAATATAAATCTTACTGCTTCTGCAGTTTGTAGGTTCCACACAACCACTGAGTTGTCATCCTGTCCACCAAGGGAAACCAGGTACCTCTCATTGGGAGAGAAGGCAAGGGCTTCAACTTTTACTTTATGGAGTATCAGTCGGTATTTTAAGCATCGCTGTTCATAGTCCCACACTATGATGTCAGCTTTGAATCCCATATGTGTGACCTACATATGCATACTAAATTAGAAATACATCTATGTTGGTTGTGAATGTATTGATGCTATGACAATACAACTAATTCTAAACTGTTAACATGTAAAATTTTGCCAAAGATTTGTATGGTCTTAAATCAAAATGAATAAAAGCCCATAAGTAACATAAGTGATGTACAAAGGCTTTCCATTCAATGTTCACTAAAATCATGTGACAAATTTAGTACAAACCTGTCCTGATGCTATGTATTTTCCGCTCTTGGACACAACCAAGCACGACACAGTGTTGGTGTGACCGGTAAGAAAATCCTGCTTGTTGGTGTTCACATTCCGCACTATCACTGTGTTTCCAAGTGGATATACCATATGTTCCCTAAAACGAGTTGCCAAATAATTAGAGGTTGTTATGAATGATGCAGACTTATTTCAGACCATCAGTTTAAATCTGTTTTTGCTACTCTTTTTTATAAAAATGATGTTATTGACATAATTCTTGTGATACAAGCAATAAAAATATTTTTTTAATTGTCTTACTTGTCTGGGTGAATAATAAGGCCCCCATTTACCAATCCATTGAATCCGATGGTTGACAGAAGTTCCAGTCTAGGAACATCGTCATCACAAGACATTTTGGAGTTTAAATGTATTTCAGTATGATTACAGATAGTTGATTCTAAACCAAAACAGCATTTAGTATTTACCTTCAGCCTACTATCTAAACCGAAACTTTAATTTCAAGTTCAATCCAGATAACTATGTTGCTACTGAAAAGTACTATTTAACAAATTTTTTGTTGCTATTAACCCAATAACTGATAGAAGTACTGCACAATACGAGCTAACTCGAACCTTTTGAAACAAGCGGGACACATCAACAGCTTGTCTTTTTTGTTGCCATAACTACCGCGGTGAGCATAATTTAAAGGTTGGTCTGTCAAAATTTAAATTTTTAAACTGGGGTTTTACTTTTCGACAAATTTAATTTATTAGTCTAATGTTTTCAATTTGTTTAATACCTGTCTAAATACTAAATACTTTTGCAGTAAATAAATATGTATCGTATGGTATTTCAAAGTACCTCGTAAACTCATACGTATGTTCATTTGTATAATCACATGGAATATTTATGCTCATTTCAAGCAGATTAAAAAGGTTTGTCATGAAATTCTTGTATATGTATTTTTTCCACAGGTTTTGCAAAATCAATTGAGCGGTAAGTTTCAAACAAAATCTTACCAATCGACTTGCACAATTCTCTCGGCTCGTTGAGCGTGAACCATAGGCACGAAACAATGAGTGTCGATTGCGATGAGTGCCCTTAAAACTACGTCTCACCAAGTGCTACATACTACTTTATGCTCTAAACTGCATTCTTTTGTTAAGCTGCTGAAAAACTGTATTTAGCTGACTGTTTGCTCCACTTAGCCATTCTGGACGACCTGCTGTGATGTGACAATACCTTTGGAAAACGAATGACTCCTAAATTTATACATTGTAAAATCAGAATGAAAGTTTAGTTTGTTAGGAGTTTGGTTTGTTGACCACGAAGACATCAGATCAGGCTATCTGGAATTGTACTTGTTGCTCTCAATTTGTTAAAAAGAGTTACGATTGGTTGAGAAAATCAATATGTCTTGAGAGTAAAGTGAAATCCTGTCGGCCACTTGTGGGGAACGCCGTTGGGTGATCCTGACACAACAACATACAAAAGCGCCCTAAAGCCCTGTTTTTACCAGACCAATTAACTATACGTCGCAAATCCAGTGGGAGGCTGACCATACTAAAACTAGCATTAAGGTATGGTGAATTCGTAAACGTTGGAAACGAAAAGTTATGAAGTTAATTTCGGGAAAATTAGGTTATTTTGCCTGTTTGTACAAGTTATAACTTAAAAGTTATAAAAACTGTTGAATACATAACTGTTGTTTGTTTTGGGTTATTAGAGAGATAATCTTTCATGACTGGGGCGGTTATGTTCTTTAGTTTTGACAATCTGGACATAGGCATGCCCCTGTAACGGAAATGCGGGTGGGAATTCTGCCATCATCTCTTCCAAGGGCCCTTAAATTAGCCACGCAATACCTCGTTGCCGCGACTGATTATCGATCCAATACTTCATAATGTAAGCAGGTGGAGTTTGTATGGACTTCGCGGTTGTGATGTGTGCTTGTGGATGTCGGCGATGGAAGTTTATTTGTAATTTTTTTGCGAAAATGTTGTGAGAATGCCGGACGTTGATTAGTTCGGATAGGTGGACGTTGATTGGACTAGTTCGATTTGTTCTGAAGGTTTTAAAACTTTAAAATATGTCAAACTATTGCAAACTTGGAGCGTAATTTGCTCATTGCCCTATTGTTTCACAGTTGGAAAATCCGACTAGTGAAAGTGCCTTTCGTTTCAGGGCAAATATTCGTGGTAATATTAATTTCATTACTTTCATTTCGCAACTTTCTCTAATACTGCATGTGTTAGCGGTACAAATGCCTTAGGGAAGCACTTTAATAGCTGTATCATCTTTACTAGTTTTTTCCCTGAAGGCACGATGATCACGTGACAAAAGTGTGGCTGTAAACGATAGATATGTCTATAAAGTACAACGGATGCGACGACTATGGATTTCTAACTTGTCGCCCCATCGACGGGAGAAATTCCACAATTAACCCCCGAGATGACAATGATGTCACCAAAACGTCGTGCCAAGCCCCTTTGGAACAAAGTGCAACGACGACAAAAACAACACAAAATAACAAACAGGAAACTTTAAGGAAGGGCGACAAGAAGAGCAAGGCGGAGCAGGCGGCGAAGAAGAAGCGCTGGTGGAGGTCGATTTTCTCTGCAGGGACCAAAAGGAAAGAAAAGGAAAAGGTTGGTGACGGTAAAGCCGCCGTTGCTAGACACCAGTCTGACGTTGGCTGTGGCAATCGATCCGTTTTAGGGCAAAAGCGTGTTGAGGGCCGCTGTAATGCGAAGCAAAAACACCGCAGCGAGATTTTCTCGGAAGACAGCGTCATCATCGTCGACGAGCGGTCCCTCAACGAGGCCAAAGACCCGTCACTTAAGGTTGAGATCAACGATTTTCATGAGCGGTCCAAACTGCGTTCGGCAATCCGAAAATCGGTGTCCTTCTCCGACGTCACGCCGCTCCATATGCACAAGTCAGTCTCAATGGACTGCATAGAGTCGCTTCGCCAGCAGAACAATTTTCCCGCAATCTCGGGTGGCTTTGCACGCACTTTGGATGTAAAATGCACGGCAGAGAAACCACACGCTGACGAGTGTGTGTCTGTGGCGCCTGCTAGCGTCGATAAAAAGTCGAGTTTAACTGAAACATCGGCCAAGGCGCAAGAACGGAAAACAAAGCCTGTCAAACCAGCGAGAAGCAAACTAAAAAATGAACAAGCAAAAAACACCACCAGCTCATCTGCTGATGACCTTCTAGATCAAAGGATGGAATCGAAGTCACAACCTCCTGTTTTGCGGCGCAGCAGATCCATGCTAAGTTTTAAGAACTTGTTTGTGAGAAAATCTAAAGCGGACGATAAGAGTAAGAAGCGAAGGGCGGTTTCGACAAACATGGAAATCTTACTGCAGGCAGATGTTGATAATATTTCTGTGGCGACGAGCCGGGATGAAGTTGACAGCTATAAACAGGATGAGATCAACGTTTATGAACGGTATCCGCGTCGCAAATCGGAGCAGCGCAAGGTCCTTGTACACATCCAAACCAAGTAAGTGTCCAATGAAACTGAAAGTTATCTACCATGCTACTTGTGTTTATGGTTTGTTTCCTGACTTAAACACTCATCAAAATGTTTACTCCTACGTATTGACAGAGAAGAAATACCGATCGAGAACGGAGTGCCACAGTGGGACTCCTCATCGTACCAATACTCGTGTTTGTCTGGAAGAGGGGTGACAAATCGGAAAGAAGAAACGTCTTCTATTAAACCCAAACCGAAATTAATAGAATCATCATTCGTGGGAACTCGTCAACAACCAAACCAAGGACAGACAACGCTGGAGAGAAGGGGTTTGTTAGATTTTTTAACATTTTTATTTGTTTTGAGATTATGCAAGGCATTCGAAGCAGCAGTTGGGTGTTATAATTTACAAACGATTTAATTTTTTTACAAACTTTAAACATAAAAGTCCAGTAACATATGGTAAAACACTTTATTAAATGCCTGATGATTTTGGTAAATTCATGTAACTTTTTCTGTAGCAGCAAATTCGTATCAGTATTCGTTATTGGCTTGACAAAAATTATTTTCACTCGTACAGACGCACCTAAGTCAATCGCCACACCCGCTCGCTCCACCAACCCGGTGAAAATTGTGTCACTCACGAACGAACCGAAAAATCTTGAGCTAGACCGTAGAAGAAGAACTAAGTCAGATGGAGTTTTGTTAGACGGAATCTCAAAGATCGAAACAGAGTTGATTGACCCTCTGAAAAAAGGTCGGTATAAGTCCCACGTCAAAAACCAGAACAAGATAATGTTTCTACTGCATTTTTTGTTTGCCCTGAAAACTTTTACATTTTTGGTATTTTATTAATATGTTTAAAATATTGGTGTTGACACCAGGAGAACAAGAGGAAAAGGAAATTCCTAGCAAACCAAAATTTCATGTTAAGTCTTCTTCGTGTTGTGAAGATTTGCCCTTTGGTCGAACTTTCGTGCTGACTGGGGTTGCAACGGACAAGGTAATCTGTATGTGAAGTCTAGGTCTGTGTCCGCCAGCGTAATACCAGGGGAGCCTGATGGGAACTTGAGTTGAGTTTGTTTCGCTCGGTGAAAGAAATTATAGCACAATTTCACTAAAACAATCACCAAGCCGGAAATAGCTGCGGAGCATTGAGCCGTTATGAACTTGCCTGGATGCCCCATGAGCATGGTGCGAGTTTAACAGTTTGCTTTTGTAAACTCGGATTGAGTTTGTTTGCGTCTCTTTTCGCATTTTCTGTGCATAATGCGCTTGTTGACAAAACTTTGGCAGTTGGATCGGACCCAAAACGATTTGTGTCGAATCTAAATTTGTTCGTTGGACAACGCTTTATCCTTGTTTGGTTGGTGTTTCTTAACCTGAAAAAACACTGAAGCAAGCTTATTTTTTAGTTAATAAACTTTAACGTAAATCAAAAAAGTTAAAATCCATAGTTTCAGTAATTTAAGCACTCTATATTAAAAAATGTTGTCTTACAAAAACTACATTTTTTTACAGATTCCTGATGTCATTGCTCGAAATTATCCGTATATATCTACGTCGTCACCAGTACGTCACATGGCGCAATGTTTACGTCTCGCTACTGGCATGCCAAAGAAAAGCTCCCCAACTAGAGTAAAACTCTTTGAGGATTTGTCGCCCTCTAGCGAACAACCTCAACACACGGAAGACAGGTCATTAATGTTTTTATCCTGATAAGCTAGAAACCATAAATGATTGTCAAAGCAATACAGATTTTTGCCGATATTTTATCTATTTCTTAATTTTGTTCAAACCAACAAAAGCATTTGCCTCCAGTGCGCAATCCTCCGAGAACCTTCCCGCCAACGGCGCAGCGCCACCCAACGCCATTTTACCGCCGGCTTCAAAACCGCAGCCTTCTCCAATAAAGCAAGTTGGCCCGTCGCCGTATCAACCGCGGCGTTGCTTTAGTGATTCCGACCTCTCTTCGATTCATTTAAGTCCAATGAAGATCAGCGACAAATACAAAAGTAAGAGTTGATTGTGAATGTTAATGCTATTATGTGGCCGGGATCAAAATTTGACTAAACTAGTATCGTGTTATGCTTCTGGTACGAAAACATCATCACAAAGGTTTTTAAGTTTAACAAAAAAATATTTTAAAAAGTTTAAATTATCTGCTAGTTTAACCGCATACTGCACACAACCCACCAGGGCCAAAATCCTGATTTCTTTAATCGAGCTTGTTATGTTTAGGCGACGACAAAGTCAACACCAGTCGGCGAGTGTCGAGGTAAGTTTCGTTCAATTCGTGCGATCACTAAAGAACAATAGGTTCGCCAGGAAAGTAAAGCCAGAAGTCTTGAAATATATCTAATACGAAGTGCCCTAGCAAACGTGAAAGTACGCAGTGTCATCAGCATTGAACCTAATTTTTTAGGCATTGCAATTGCACCCGTATTTGCTGCACGGTGACCACCGATGATTTTAACAGTCACAGTTTCAACAACAAGACGAAGGACGTTTAAATATTGCAGAGAATACAGAGAATAATGGCATTTAATGTGTACGTTTGGGACAGGAGTCGAAGTGCCAGAACCGATCGGCTTCTGCATCGAATGAGAACCAGAATTTTGCGCTTGGAAAAACTCAGCGACCTTGCAGGCAACCAGCATGATCAGGATGCACCAATTGTCAGTGATGTAAGCATGTGATTAACTGTTGCTTCCATGCATATTTTATGTTCCAACCTTTAAAGCTGGCAGTTTCGACTAAAAAAATTGACATTGATTTGTTGGTTGCTAAGAAACAGAAACTAAACCACAAACCAGTGAATTGTTCCAAATGTTTCTTCTAGGTGTCGCGGAAACACGAAAACACGCCGATAAGCGATCAATACAAGAAAGATATCCCAACCAAAAACAAGGTCTCCACTTTGGAAAACATCATGCTAAAATCGGACGCCGCCAGCACAACAAATCCGATGACGTCATCGCGAAAGTTTCACCGGCTGATCAAATCAAGAGTCCAGAATCGTGGCGACAATCCCTCGTACGACCGCGTGGCCGGACTGCAGCACATAAAAAAGAGTTTCCAAGAACGTAACAAGACCGAACCAAAAGCAGAAAAACGCGATGGCAATTACGAAAACTTGTGGCCGGACGACGGTTTGTCCGAAAGTAAGGTGAATAACGAGGCTTATTCAAGGGCGGCGCCAACTGAGCGAGAGGTGGTCGAAAATGTCCGCATGATACAGCAGGACACTCATGTCGGCGCAGAACAAACAGCAAATCATCTGTTGGACCGAACTTTGCGGAAATCAGCCTTCAACCCGAAGGGTGTAAAATCAAGTCAAAATGAAATCGATACTTTGGATGCCACTCAGCAGGAAATCGCAGCGAAACGTCAGGTTGGGTTGGGTTCTGGTGAGTCACTCGTGGAAAACCTTCCAAAAAAGCAATCTGAAGTCGTTAGTGATGTAATCAGCCCTCACGACATATTTCTTTCGAGCACCCCGGTGAAAAACTACGAATTGCATGCGGCTCACGCTAACAAAAACGCTGACAAAGTCTTTGACAGTAGTATAGAAGAAGTGGAGCAAGTGGCTAGTCAGACTTCGGCGTTGGAAGAGGATGCCGCGTCACGTGATGATCTCTCGCCCAATCCAAGCGTGATCCCCAGCGCTTCTGATTATTTTTTGCGATCGCTCATCCAGCATCAGGACGAAATCAAGAGGACGATGTTACAGGAAATGCAGAAGATTAGTCACAAATACTCTGCATCCACAACATCCGAGACACTCAAAGTTCCAACCAACTCTTCCCCGTTCGTTGCTTCTCGATCGGGTGAAGACGACGAACAATCGTCAGAAAGCGATTCGACATCCCAAGGAACGGTAACGTGGGGCAAGGAGCGCGACAGCGTCTCTAGTGGTGACACAATTACAAACTTTTGTGAGACAGAGGAGGACGGGTACGCAACAATGTCTTCTAATGACAGTACAGCAGCCCAGTGCGGAAGTATTATTTCATCGGGGGCATCAACTCCGCAGCCACGGTACACCGACCGTCGCCCGTACAGCGCCAAGTGTCCAACTGCCGTCGAATACGTCATACCATTTCGACGAGGTGACGTCATTGAAGAGGCAAGCGACTTTATGGAGTGGGACTGTGATGAAACGGATTTGTAAAGAAGATGTTGTTATGCCGGGCTAATGGTGTGATCAATGAACCTGCGCAGCATATTTGATGCTTTACCTTGTGATATATACACCTCTTCATAAAAAGGGACAGGGACTATACGAGCCCTTCTTTAAACCCATAAGGGATTTGCCATAATGTATTGCTCTTAGCTGCCTCTGCCGAAATAAGTCTCATTGATGGTTATTGGAATACCACAAATATCAACTGTCCCAAAACAATGTTATTTGTTTGTTTTATTCCCGTGCTACTCCAATGTTCTTTTATAAGGAAGTTCTAACGTTGTGTATTTTGATTTTGTGAAGACCCATAAAAAGGGGTGGATAACTAATATTTTTTGTCGCAGGGCTATAATGGGACGTAGTGGTACAAAAAGAGTACAATAAGAGAATTACGAACATCACATGCATAACAAACGTTACTGTTTTTCAGTTTCCGCCGAAATTTTGATCAACCGTAAAAGTCTTGTTTGTTGCTAAAAAGCGAGTGTTTAGCCTGGGTTTTAAATTTTCTCTTTACGAAGATGGCACTATAGGTATCTGACTCACTTGGTGCTGTTCTGCCCCCATGTCATTTTTAACCGCATCCTTTTTACTGATTCAGTGCTGCTGCATAATTTATGACTAGTTAACTGTATATTCTGCCCAAGCTGTCATTGCGGTAAGTTGTGTTCACATACAATCATCAAGGACCGTAAAATATGAGAAGCTCACTTTTTATGTACACGCCTTTACTATTGATTAATGGTCAGTTTATTTACATCGTTTCACGCACAATTGTATGTACAAGGGTGGATATAAAAGTATTTACAATGTGTATGTACACAAATTATTGCACTGATCCAAAGGGGAAAATATATGTACATTTCACAGTGAAGCATCACAAAAAGTGTTTATTTTTTTTTACATTTGTACAATTCCAAACGATAAATTAATCTCAAACTGGCTGAACCGACACAACTTTTGAAAATCCAAAGTATCAAAACCCAAAACTTTGAAAAAAAAGTCATATGCAAAAAATCACAGTGAGTGTACCAGCAAACGAGCCCGCGGCTGCTTGTGGACTAACGTCGACAAGACGTGTGTCATATACATGCTCCCGACAGGAGCGAGTTGGAACTCATGAACAGACATATCAGCTCATTGAAGAAATTGGTGGTAGAGATGTTTGTTCTTACTTTGACAACACTAATAATACATTACATTTGAAATTTACAGCAAAGTCAGTCGCTTGTTTGTTGGAACTTGGCGGAGAAAAATTAACCTACGGCCATGGCATAGCAAAGCAGTATTATACAGCAGTTAAAGTTTTAAAATACATTCAACTAAAACATTATACTTGACGGCCAATAATAATAATATCCAGCTTTTAGTATTACATGTGTCGTTTTTTGACTTGTTAACCAGGTATTAAAGGTTTAGCAGTTTTAACAAACGTAGCATTGTTTTCAGGTTTAAGTTAAGCCAGGTTGATTGTCGAACGCACAATGCTGTTTTGGCTACAGGTTGATTGTTTGGTTAACGCGGTGTTCTGTGTGTGACTGAGGTGTGCAGTTGCCCTATAGCTGGATTGCTTCAGGCTGGAACTTGCAGGGAACAACGAACGCTGCGCAGTGGTTCGTGGGTGGAACTCGCGCTACATGCGAAGGATCTCACACCTAAAAAAAGGAATATGAATGTTAATAAGGTAAACAACACCATTTTATTTAGCTTGACCTTAAAAGTTAAAGGAAGGGCCATAATCGGGCCATAATCTGTAGTACCAAGGCCATACAAACTTGGCTTCACATACAAAATGGCTGCCTTAACCCCCCAGAGCCGCACTTATGTACCACTACTTCAAATGAAGATCATGACAATGCTTTATTGGCATTCACCGCGTGCCTTATTGCATGAGCAGCAAGGTCCACAGCAAACACGAGCAAAGCCTGTCGGTTTTCCAAGCGGTGACTGCTTAAATTAAGATAAAATGCCGCAAACTTGGCTACGACCAGTGCATGTGATGTTTGTGGTCGATGTTCCGCAGGCATTCACCGCGTGCCTTATTGTTTCAAAACAGTAAGGATCACACACTAAATACGACCGGAACACGCCATTGCCTTTCGCAGTAGCCAATCACCCTGCTAGCGAACAAATGTTCTTGTAGGCTAGCCGACTCAACTGACTGGAATGATTTCGGCTTATTGGGTGCGCTGGATTTATAGCGAGGCTGGCATTTTTTCAACGTTTTGCGATGAGTTCTAATTGCTGGTTCTAAAGACAATAAACTTCTCACGCAGCGAATTGTCGGGCGTCCGGCTCGCGTTCCTAACTCTCGAATACCCGAACAATCGCCACGCGTATTGAAACAATGGAATCACGCATTCAAGGCTGTGAGAAATCACGGGTTGCCTTCGAAGATTACAGCGACTTATTGCAGCCCGATCCAGCGACGTATTATGCGCGAACACTAATTCTAGGCTAATTGGAATGATTGTGTTGCGTCACGGAGAAGAATATTGCGTATAGGGCCGTATAACACATTAGCAGCCTAATATGTTTGCTAAATGTTACCTGTGATAAACGAACTAGTTTTTAGGGCACACTGGAGAGTTTTCTAAATACACATCTAAACACTACAGTGTGCGTGTATTGATTTTCTGCTTACATACATGTGTTCCTGTACGTGGGCGGACGACAGTGGCTGACATTTTAAACCGTTAAACAGATGCCCTGTACCCAATTAGCAGAGCTAGCCAGGCTTGGACTGAAACTGTCATTTTCACCTGCTACCAGAAAATGTCTTGTGCACATGCGCCTATTGATTTTAACCTCAATGTTCTAGACAGATACGTTCGCAAACCTAGACTTCGTTAACGCTGATTTGGGCAAAAAACAAAATCGTGCAACTTACCGTTCGTTCGCAGCTTTCCATCGCGGGTCGTCGCCTTGATCTACAGTTTGCCACCTGAAAATAGATAGTAATACGATATTAAAGCCTGTTAAACCCACTTGCACGATTCAGACTGTTTCGCACCTACAAAATTTACCAATTTCCAACCCCGAAACGGGATTTGGTTCACCGCCTTCCCCATCAAGCACGCGGAATCGCTTTTAAGCGCAACGCCAACCCACCTCCCTTAAAATCGCTTTTTATAGAAACGAAGTTCGACTTTTCTTCGACAGCGTGCGCGACTCTAATGATTTAGTGAAGCCGTTGCAAGGCTCAATGGTGACGTCACGGCATTTAAATCAATTATTCATCGGTTACTGGTGGCAACGGGCGCCCACAACCGACAGTTTGTACGTGCGCGACGGCTGGCATGGCCCGAACTCTCGTTCCTTCTTTGGCAAGTGACATTTAGGCTTGCTTATCAATTATGCAGCGTCGCACTTTTCGGAATGCGCCGCTCACTTCGCAATATCGACCTGGTTTTGTCCGCCTTTCGGCTGTTACCAAGCGAACGCACCACTTTTTTTGCTTCTACTTTATACACTCGGAACAGTTTAGTAAAAACCAAGTTTGGGGTTACTAAAAGCAGAAGACTTACCGGTGATACAAAGTAACTATTAGGAATAGGTAACCACATCCCGCTTAACCATGATAATAAAGTGACTGCGCAAAATCATTAAGTTTCCATGAATAGCTAATACTACATTACGAAGACCCCAAATAATAAATACTTTGTTTGTCCCATTGGCAAAATTATCATATTGTTCTACACGAAAGTTTCTCAGATGACTTACATTTCGTTTGCATCTCCGATTGAATTCAGCCACCCGGTGTCTCTCATCTTTCATATTTCGGCGATGAAAGCGTGCCTCTTCACAAACCCTTTGCCGTTCGAGCCTTGCTCTTGTTGCTTTCACTGCTGGGAAGGCTGATTGCAAACTGCGATGGTTACTGACTGGACCGCTCCGTTTTTATAGGGAACAACGGCTACCGAAACATCTGCACGGGTCTTTGTTTATTCCATTCATCGCCGCATCCCTTTTTTCTCTTGGCCGCCCCAGGAGAGCAAAGATAATTTCGCGAGAAACGCGCGCGCCTTTGCATTGAACGAAGCATGCACACGCTGTGAAAAGAGAGAGAGAGAGTGGTCTCCCGGCGGCCGCCAACGCCTCCCGCTTCGTATCTTTATTACCACCGGCGGCTCGGACGGCATATGGCTATCTGCCCTTACAGATCCGGATTATTGACGGCGCGATGGTAACAAAACCCCGGCAGCCGGCCCGGGCGAGAGCGGCCATGCACTCCACACTCCTGTTGTTAATTAGTAACTTGTACATAGCGTTGACCAGCAGGGGGTCATTCCCGTCCATTGCTTTGAAAGTCCCTTAGGAAATATTCCCTGATTAATATTTTTGCCGAATGAGTCGCGTGCAATCACGGTTATCGATTTCGCTGTGCGATTACTTTTGGTACATCAAGGTCGCCAGTCCCGCCCCTATCCAGCGAGTCCATTCCGTTGATTAAAAAATACACCAGTGTGATTGGTTGGTCTAAAATGTAAGTGCAAGTTGGTGACGTAGATATAATCCTAAAAGCATGGCATATTGAAGTGGGTAGCACCCCAGCAGTAAAGCTGTAAACGATCTAATGCACAGCTAATGCTGGTTGAAACACCCAGAAAATATTTTTCCAATTGTATTGTAAATTTCGATTCGTTCAGATTGTTAAATTTTTAAATAACACTGTCATTTTGACCACATTTGCAATACAAGAGTTCGGCAGATTTCTGCAAATTACGTATATTTATGTACTGTGAGGGATCCGTAATCTGGTGTCTTGAACAGTCACACACGTATGGTTAACAGAAAAGTTGGTATAACCGAAATCTTCCAAATTCTCTTCATAACATTTTGTACTTGGAGTTCTTTGGATATTTTCGGATATTTTTTTAATCTACAAGTGTATTTTCATTGCGACTAGCAGCGTTGGAACAAAGCAACAGAAGCGTAATGTTCCCATATGCGTCATTCGCCTGTCATCGTCGCTCGGGTCCGTTAATATTTTATGACAATACAGCGCGTTCCAACTTTATTCAATGCGCCTGAGAAATTTCGAATTCCCGGCAAACACGCCAATAACCGTGAAGCAATTCCACTACGACTTTATGCAAATGCGTCACAATCCAATTTAAGCACAATGTCAGCGAACAAATTCGTCGCGACACGCTTCGTTGTAATTCGAAACCGAGATATTGAAATTTGAAACTTGTTTCCGACTGCTGGCCAATAATCGCTTTTTGTTCCGGCGCCAAAACAAAGAAAATCCACCAATAGGAAATCCGTACTAAGAACAGGTAAAACTGCGGCGGTGAGGTAATTTTCTGCTAATCAAGCACTTGGGTGTATCAGGACCGGGGTGCCAGCAGGCGTATTGTCCACCTTCACCTGTTCCTGCTTTCGTCGCATATAGGAAGGAAGTGTTGATTTCGCAATCCGCTAATCGCTGGACGCACGTGGATTTGTTCGCACCCACATCTGTTTGCATTCGACAGTTGGCAAATGTTTGGTTGTTTTTGTTGCATGGGGTTGGGCGACAACGGTGATCAGTTTGTTTTGGCGCCCGGCACCTCGCGTGGTTTCTTGATTTTTGTGCCTTGTTAGTCGTTCTGGCTGAAAACTCATGCTATGCGAACAACGTGCATTTGACTAGTTGTCAAAAAAACATAAATCTGCATGACGTGGGTAATTTGTTTGCCCGATCATAACATTGTAATTTGTTTATTCAATGTTCATCAGTTTCTTTATATGTACTCCAAGTTTGTTCATAGTTTATCCTTAACATTCTGACATTCATTATTTTTTCTCAATTAACTGAAAGTCAATTAAACTTGTTTTTGCCCGGTTATTTGATCACAAAATATGAACTTATTCAGTGCGTTTTCGACCCCCAATATGTTGTTGTTTAGCTTGTTTGTGAAATAGCCATGGCTATTTTCCACAGACGAGCATTGTACTTTATTATTGCATCTATCTTACCAACACACCGGTTCTGCATTTTCTAATCCAAACTGACCATGTGTGACGCCGAAATGCAAAGCAGAACAACGGGTCAATAGTTTTCTTTGTCGACATTTGGTCTAAGGTAGTGCTTGATTGGCTGGGGGCTTGCTCACTCCCCAAGCAATTTCCAAGCGAACTCGTGTCAACCTGTTGACCATTCGAACAAACATTACCAACTTTTCTTTCAGGAATACTGGTTTTTTAATTGTGACCTCGAATTGTAGTGCTGTTCGTTGCAAAGGCAGCGCATTAGATTCACAATGCTCTAAACCCGGAAAGCATTTTACACTGGCTGTACTAGTTTGGATGCACTTACATTCATATTTATTGAACGAAATAAAAGTTAAACCGAAGATTATAAAACAGTGACTGCTCCGAAGGGTTACTGCGGAAAAATGAAATGACCACCCATTTTTTTGCATTTTGCACGAAATAACCTTTACAAAAAGCTTTACAAAATGCGATTCTTTTGAACCATACCAAACAAGTCATTTGGGAATCTCATACTACAACTTTTTGTTGCAATAACCCCACGTGGTCAGATCAATTCAAGTATACAACAGATATATTATAGAGACGGAGTGGCGACAATTTTACAGTGTCTCCATACGGACATGGTACTTTGCATCGCGCAGCTGACTCGCAAAAGTCGGTTGTTCCAAGTAGCCGGTCATGAATTTTTGATCAATTTTACCATTTGCCACAGCCGAACAGCGCAAAACTAGCAGCTGGGGGTTTTGCGCATTGTAAGATATATGACCGCCTCGCACCAATGGAAAAGACTTATGGGAAGTTTAGTATTGACTTATGACCACATATTTTACCGCACAATCTGGAGCTGTACATGCAAATGTTAAGTGTTTTGTCCGCATGTAAAATCAAACAATTCTACAATGATTGAAACACCGATTTGTATTTTCTACAATAAACTTACAAAGTTATATGTATCAAACCTTTAGTTTTGATTTTAAGTGTTTGTGCTATTGATATTTCAATTGCCACATGCGTACGTTTGACTCGCTATATTGAAGTATAAATGACTTCTTAAGGCGATTTTGATGACCAAAGAAAATGTGTAATTTTTAAAAATCTAAAGTTATGTTTATCGTTTGTAGCACCCACACCCTTCCAATATCTTTCATTTCGTACTGTTTTTTAATGTTCTCGATTTTTTTTTAACCAAACTGGTTCATTTACCTTTGAAAAACAACTAAATATCGGGGTTTTATTTATTGCAGGAAAAATTCCAAAGCAAGCAATGTCAGACTTAAATCCCTAATGTAAGAAATACCTCGCCTACAAACCAACGCGCACCTTACTTCGAAAGGTAACATAAGGTTTCATATCTTTATCAGTGTAAGCCTTTGTAGTTAAACTCGGAAATGTACTTATACATCAAGAAAAAAGCGAAATGATATTGTGTTGCCTGACATGAAGCCCAAATGTGATGTTGACATTGAACAATGACCTACAGACCCCTTGCGCGAATCATCGGCCAATACTATTGCTCTGCGTCAATTAGCCCAGCAATTAGCGATTGCGTGTGCGTCATCGGCGACGAACAATTAGCGACGTCAGAGCCGGGATACGCGTAAGAAACGAACAATCTTTCAATAGCAACCCGCCGTTTGTCAGTCATGCCGAAGAATGCAACTTTATACAGACCTTGGCGGCGCATTTCTCGTGTGCGATTCGTCGTTGCGGGAACCTTTGCAGTGAATAGTCCTAAATTATTCATCTCGCGCATGCGCAGTGCATTCGGCGACCGGCAGCTCTGTTGTTTTGTCTTCGCTCACGTTAAGGGACTTGTAGGTCAGCCAGGCCGTGGCTCGATCTTTTGTTTTTGTCTCCTGCTTGCGGGATATCTAGTTCACGGCCGACGTGTTGCGGGTGTGCACATACTGTCATGGCTTATCAGACCAGCTGGATTTTACAACGCCAACAAAAAGCTACTAAACGCATAACTTTTAGGTTGGCTCGCTTGTTGTGGAGGGATACCTATGGTTTTTGTTATAAAAGGGTCGCAAGTTCTATTCAACTGAAATCATTTTGATACCAAGAACATTTAAACTCCCCAAACTGTTGTAAGGGAATAATGAAGTTTACACGCAAATGTGCATAAATTATGCCTTTTTACTGTGAATAATTCTACAGACTACATTCTGACATTTTATAATAATTTTAGACTTTATCCTATCAACTGTTGAGCAGGTATTATCATTAGCCGGCAATGTACACCCTATTTCGTGATTTCTAACACGCAATCGACAAAATTGCTATTGGGTATAAACGAAATATCGCCACATGGTCACAAAAAATTGTACACGTAGCGTTTACAACATTTATCAACTCAGGAAAAAAATAATAACGTGCAATCGAGTGTAGCAGGGTGGGCAGTGACACAATTGAAAGAGGACAAGAGGCATCTGCCGGGCGTTGCATGTGCAATAATGACGTTCTTGTATGGCGCGCGACATATGGAGTAATTAACGTTGGACAGTCGACTGCGACCGGCGGGAAATCATTTGCGATTTGGTTATGAGTGTCTTACAATGCGACATATGCTTTTGTTCATGTCCATCCGGGCTTAATGCATTATAGGCCACGCACTTGTCGGTATGTGGTTTTTACAGCTGATGTGGATCGCTTTGTTTGCCGGCAAAAAATGACGTCCGTATAAACTAAAAAACAAAAATTACCACCAAGTTTTTAACATCCCAACGATCTTTACCATAAGTTTAAACAATAACGCCAAAACTTTGATGTTTTCGTAAAAAATTTGAGTTGCTCACAAACGTCTCTCGACCACTCTTTAAATGTCCTATACGGTCCCAAAACATTAAAACCATGCTTCTCAAAGCGTCTTCATTAAATTCTGATTTCTGGTGCGTCGAAAATTCAATCAAATTTTCCAAGGCCGTCTCCCCGAAAAGTGTTTGAGAAAGACTGCATTAAAATGTGGACACTTGCTGCACGCTTTTGAATATGTGCACCTTACTTTATCATTTATATCGCCACAAATCAAAAATGTCCACCAGACGGAAACACCTCAAGGGAGCAGGTCGACTCTCTGAAAACATCGATTCCCAATCGAATTTGAACTCAAACGAACCTCAGTTAACGTGCATTGGTTCATTGCGTGCGTGATTAAGCCGCTAGATGGCGCAACACGTCTCCCATTTCCAATTGACTGAATCGGACCCTATCAGGTACTATAGGTTAAAAAAGACTTTTCGCGCCTATTCTACCGGTGCTTGATCAACTGTTTTCCATGCGTTTGTTTACAAAGTCAGGTGTATTTTCCGAGTTCCGTTTCGAGGATACGCACACGAGTTATTGTAGCAATGATGTTCTCCGGTACTTGTATGCCATTGGATTGCTTGCATGTTTTTTGTGTTAAAGTCGGAGTGGTCATATAGATTCTTCAAACATAGTTTGCTGATTCGGTAGCAATACCCAATATTTGCAATCAGAGATACAAAAAACGCTCAATGAGATCAATTTGTATCTCCCCATTGCCAAAGCAAACCACAATATTTTAATTTTGATGCACCAAATACCATTTCTTGCCGCTTCCCACGACCACGGCAGAGCTAATACGAAGATTTAGATCTGGTGCAGTGACGAACGCTCTTGGCCCATATGTCCGTCTCGTCGTTATGCAGTTGTTGCCTCTTTAAATCCTTGATAGCGAGATATCATTATGTGAGAAACGGTATAAGCGATCATTCACTGCGGGAGCTCCTGAACTAATCCGGACTCATCTAAATTAATAATTTGTTACTTTACATAATTTGCGTGTTTCACCTACACAAGTTGACTTTGAGAAATGACCTACGTAACGAACAAACGTTTTTGATGCGCTAAGCTTGGAAAAGTTTTGTAATATCTCTTCCTAAATGCAAACCGATAGTCTAGTTCAGAGGTGGGCAAATTTTGGCTCGCCGATATGTTTTTTGTGGCTCATATATAGCTGAATAGTTCAGATTGTCTAGATTTAAAACACAAGCAAATCAAACAAACCCTAAAAAAATACAAACATTGTGTTTGTGTTGTTTCAATAACTGCAGATTATTTTATGTAAACTTACATTGTTTATTGTATTTGTATAGCCCCTACTGTAAAAACTGATTTTGCGGATCGCTGATGTTTAAGTAACGCTTCCACTAAAAGTCTGGCCACCCCTGATGATAAAAAAATTTTTAACGTTAACTAATAATAATTGAAAAATAATAATTTTTATATTCGTAATAATTTTATTTAACAATTTCGTTTATCCGGCGGTAAATCTCAACAAAGCAACCATATATTTATAAGTGGCACTGGACTCTTTGGGTATTGTCAAAGTGTCTTCCAGAATAACCAGAATAAATTTGTAACAGTGCACAATGCACAACAGCAACAATATAGAAAAGTGAGTTTAATCCCGAGGTAATTTTGCGGGATTAAATTTACGACTGTTTCGTTGCTTGGACGTTCTCTGCCCGAAAGCAACAAATAAATAATGCAAAATTCCCCAAGAACCACCGAGAATCTTTGGTGATCCACCGAGACCTTTGTTAATGGGGTGAAGGTGGTACGCGTTATTTATTGATAAGGTAATTAGTGCACAAGAAACAACCCCGCTCGGATTGGTCAAACGAGTTCACGGGGCTATCAATCTGTTTTTTTCAGGTGGCGTACAGTTACATTGTGAAGATCCACTCAGTCAATAGCACACATTGATGTTTTCTGTATCTAACTCTTTTACTTCCGTGATAAGTATTTTTCCTATAACATAATCGCGTTTAGAATGACGGTGTTACACAAACAGTGGTTTGCTTATTTGGATCTAATGTCCAAAGAGCATTTGTCGCGTTAAGACTACTTTTCGATTTGTGCAAAATTATAAACCACTAGCAAGTTTTCCAACTCCCAAAGAAAGAGTTCACATCATGCTTAATTCAGATAAAAATTGAACTTTATGTCACGAAAGACGGAAGGTTAGTGGATTGACCGAGTCATTCGCAGACAAAACTAGGAATTTCTGTATCAAGTGCAAGGAAATTGCATAAAAGCGACTAACGTTTACGTGTACTACAAAAGCACAATTAACAACAATTTATTGCACTGGGTGGCTAGAAATACGATCGGCGTTGGGATTGTGATCCCGAAATGCGTGGAGAAATCGTCACGTGTTTTCTGTGAAGCTGCTCTGGAGCAAGTGTCTTCTTTTTGTCCGCTTTGGTGACTTCTCGGATATACAACTCACAGTTTGATATGAGCGCTTCCATTTTCTCCTTTAGGGTTTCGCCACGAAAACGACTCTGGGCCAACTTGAACAAGGCTTCGACGAAACCCTGGAAAGGCAACCCGGACTGTTGGTGTGTCGTGACGGGGTTGCGGCCCCGGAACGAGTCGTAAAAGGGCGACGTGCGGTCGTGCGTGTAGTTCTGCCAGTGCCGCATGGTGTCGATAAAGAGTATATCGATTGACGGCATGGCACCTTGTTCGCAAAGTCGGCATCGACGCGCCATGTTGCGGAACGCCGTGGCGCTGATTCGCAGACTCGTCTTGATTCCATTGAAGAAGATAAAAACCGCCGCGGCGCGGTTAAGAAGCATCACTTCTCGCATCGCAAATGGCTTTTTCCTATCATTACCAGAGGCAACTCGTGGGGTGGCACGAAATCGCTCTAACGAGTAATCTTTTCTTCTTGGAACTACGTCGCCGGTGGATGACGTGGTGGACGCCACGTCAAAGCAGCCGTCGCAAATGTGTTCAATAGCATCAAAATCCTTCTTTTGTGGCACCACCTCGGTACTTTCTTTTTCCCCCTCCAAAAACAACTTTCTCTTCCGAAGCAAATTCGCCTCTTCTTCGTCTTTCTTCGCCTCGCTAAAGTAAATGCTTCTCAATGGCAGCGGTCGCCCTTCCAACATACGTTCTGTCTCCCAGCCATCGCCGACTTGTGCACTATGGAAATCATCATCACCCTCGGGCTCCCCAGCCCCGCCTTGCGACTTCACAGGCATCGTTTTGCTGTCGGTCAGGTTCTCGAATTCTTTCTTGGCGTAGTAAAGTCCCGGACCGGCACCGCTAACAAAGCAGCCGCAGATTTTACACTTGGGCAGGTCTTTGAACAACTCAGTCTCCACAGTTTTGTCAGGCGGCTTTTTCGGTTTCTGCTGTTGTGGCCTCTCGACGCTCGGCAAGACGCTATTCGAACGTTGCTGACTCGGGTGAATGGACGACCGTTGCCATGGTTTCTGCTTGGGGTCAAACAGTCGCCATTCGTTGGTTGATATCGCGTACTCCTGCAAAATACACGATGAGGTAATAATTGGGATTTAATTGCGAGCCATACGTTTATTAAAGAGTTACAACATATCACCTGCTTGTACTTGATCACAGTAAAGGTTTTCGGCCGCTTGGTGGCGTATTGGGGTCGTGTTACGTGTGTAGGGCGAGGAGTGTCAAAACTGTCCCTGCAAACAATAAATAATGCGAATTCCGGAGCTTTACAGTTCGACTATGCTGTACACCCCATTTGCCCAATCATGAAACTATAGGCGTTTTTACCTTTCACAATGTTTGAACATACCTGTAAGATCTTCTAATGTTTGTAGGTGCCGGAAGTGATCTACTTGTAAGTGGGATGTCTGACTCTGAAAAAACAATTGAAATGTATTGTAAATGCATGCGTTTTCAATAACTAGTGATTTCGCTTGTTTTGTGTGCTAAATGTATTTTTTGTCCCCCTTCTCATAAAAAGAAATAAAAGAATAC
>QXVZ01013108.1:0-11528 GCA_008931825.1 Phallusia fumigata | reverse complement strand
ATAATCGTTTTAGTCAAAATTTATTCAAATATACCTGCACATAAAAACTTGGTGATCTTTGATCTGTGATATAATTGTGTAGTGAGTTGTTGTCTTTGAAATTCGTAGAAAACATTAATTATTTCACATGACGCATTTCGTTGAGACATTCAGGAGACATCTTTAACACAAAATTTGAAAATTGTAAAAAATGCATCTTGTCTCAATAAAAAGATACAAACCAGCACTTGTGTGTAAAACATTTTCTACATTTCGACAAACATTGCTGTCATCATCAGGAATGTAATAAATGTTTTACACACTGGCTTGTATCTTCTTAATGATACCGTTGAAAACTGTGAATTGTGTATCTCGTTTCCAAGGCAACTCTTCGAAATCGCTTGACCGAATCGTTTCTTGTTTTTTCCAGCATCGGAAGCCGAACTACTTCCTGGGAGAGACGGAGCAAAGTGAAGGACACCGTGTGTATTGTGAAAGGTCTCAATCCGTTATCCAACTATGTGTTCCTCGTGCGCGCTGTCAACTCGAAAGGCTACAGCGACCCAAGTGCAATATCACAAAACATAAAAACTAAAGGCAAGTTAATGTTGTAACAACAATAATTAACCATCTGTAAATCATAAGACATAAATAAACAAGCTCAACTTCAACTTGTGTGTCAGAGCCTAATCCGGAACCTTAAGTTAATGTTGTAACAATAATAATAAACCACGTTTTGCTTGTGTTTTGTGAAAGCCAGTCTTATTTGCGTTTTGCTAGTCAGTTAAACCTCACATGATTAGGTTAATTGCCATGTCGTCGATACATTAGACTGGTAGAAAAACTTGTTTTGGTCTAGGAATTCCTATGTTGTGATAGGTTTGAAAAACACACTATTTTTCCGAGTTTACTGCTGGATTTTAATTGTAGCAATATATAAATCATAAGACATAAATAAACAAGCTCAACTTCAACTTGTGTGTCAGAGCTTAATCCAGAACGTTAAGTTTGTAAGGAGCCGATGTGAATGTTCTCAAATATTGACCTGTCATAAGCTAACACCTAAACAAACTGTTACCATGGTAACCTATTCGTAATAATTGCCATGTATAATAGCAGTCTGCATACTTGAAAGCAGAAAATGTTGTAACACATATTAATAGTTACGAAAGTAGGTGACATTACAACGAAGTTTTTCGCCATTTTCACCCGTTCGATCAGTAAAGTTATAATGACTTTACAGCAGTTCAATAACAGCCGCAAGAAGGAGGGGTAGAGAGCCGTGGTTGAGAATCACTTATCTAATCTGCTCTAACCAAAACCCTAAAAACCTTACAGAAATTCGTCGACCACAAACTCCGATCCCTCAAACTCCCGAACAACTCCAGGAAATCCTGGACGAAGTCAACATCCGACTGACGCAGGTGATTCAGTTTCACCATGCGCCCGATCCTACAGGATCCATTCGCCTCATGTGGGCGACAGAGAGCTCGTGTGAGGATATCGACAAGTTTGTGATCGCATGGCAACCGGTCACCGGCGACGACAGCTCCATACAGCACGCCACCGCTCCATGCACCGCGAGGTACCTGACTGGTTTCTAATTGGGACAAACATTAAGCTGTTGTCTTGATGTAGAAAAGACGTCGTCAAGTTGCGAAATTCAAAATGTCTGTCTAAGGCGCTAATTCATTGAAATATGACGTCATACCGATGTGATGTCATCAAAAGATGACGTTCATTTCTTGCAAACTGTCTTAAAATACCTTTCAGTTTTTTTTGCGAAAATCGCTTTGTTTTGTTTTTGTCACNTACAGCGACCCAAGTGCAATATCACAAAACATCAAAACTAAAGGCAAGTTATTGATGTAACAATAATAATTAACCACGTTTTGTTGTATATTGCGAAAGGCATTTGCCTTTTGCTGGTCAGGGAAGCCTCACTTGCTTAAATTAATTGCCATGTCGTCAATACATTAGACTGCTATAAAAACTTGTTTTGGTCTAGGAATTCAGCACAGTTCCTATGTTGTGATATGTATGGAAAAAACACACTATTTTTCCGAGTTTACTGCTGGATTCTAATTGTAGCAATCTGTAAATCATAAGACATAAATAAACAAGCTCAACTTCAACTTGTGTGTCAGAGCTTAATCCAGAACGTTAAGTTTGTAAGGAGCCGATGTGAATGTTCTCAAATATTGACCTGTCATAAGCTAACACCTAAACAAACTGTTACCATGGTAACCTATTCGTAATAATTGCCATCTATAATAGCAGTCTGGAGACTTGAAAGAAGAAAATGTTGTAACACATATTTATAGTTGGCAAAAGTAGGTTACATGACAACCAAGTTTTTCGCCATTTTCACCCGTTCGATCAGTAAAGTTTTAATGACTTGACAGCAGTTTAATAATAGCCGAGGGTTGCGAGCCGTGGTTAAAAATCACTAACCTAATCTGTTCTAACTCGAACCTTAAAAACCTTACAGAAATTCGTCGACCACAAACTCCGATCCCTCAAACTCCCGAACAGCTCCAGGAAATCCTGGACGAGGTCAACATCCGACTGACTCAGGTGATTCAGTTCCACCATGCGCCCGATCCTACAGGATCCATTCGCCTCATGTGGGCGACAGAGAGCTCGTGTGAGGATATCGACAAGTTTGTGATTGCATGGCAACCGGTCACCGGCGACGACAGCTCCATACAGCACGCAACAGCTCCATGCACTGCGAGGTACCTGACTGGTTTCTAATTGGGACAAACATTAAGCTGTTGTCTTGATGTAGAAAAGACGTCGTCATGTTGTGAAATTCAAAATGTCTGTCTAAGGCGCTAGTTTATTAAAATATGACGTCATACCGATGTGATGTCATCAAAAGATGACGTTCATTTCTTGCCAACTGTCTTCAAATACCTTTCAGTTTTTTTTGCGAAAATCGCTTTGTTTTGTTTTTGTGACAGTCGCATTTCTCTCTTCCATTACATCAACTTGCTTTTACGTCACATTGCACAAACACGTGATTTGGCGTCAACCAATATCAGACATACCTATTCAGCTTACAGTCCACACCTAACACTTGTACTTACATTTCGTCTTTCTATCGCAGCTCTTACGACCTTGCGTCTGTTCCGGTCGGTGTCACGTATCAGATTCGCATCAAGCCGTTTCGGGACTCTCTCAAGGGAAAAGCGAGTCCCATCGCTTTCGTGTCGTTGAGACAAGGCAGTAAGTAGATTCAAAAACTGATCTTGTGTTCGCTGCCAGCTCTGCTCCGGCTTAACATGAATCACACCAGCTGGTATCTATGTTACTTTTGGCGTGTGGAGGTTTTGTGTTCGCTGCCTGGTGTAATATTGTTTAATAAGCCACATTCCTGTCACTGTAATGCATCTTGTCTTTTTTAAAGAAGGGGAATTTTGTGATTATGTGTCGTTTAGTGATTATGGTTTAACTTGAGGGGTTTATCCAGTGAGCAAACGGACCAGCGAAGCATGTTGAATCACAAATGAAGGTTAAAATTGGAATAAACGCTTTTTCATTAGCAAACGGAGCAGACTTGTAGTTACTGTTTAAACCGTTTTATTTGCGTTAACAAAAGATAACATTTTTTTGCCATCGGACGCAGTTTTGTAAGCAAATATTTGAGTTAAAATAAACGTGTGCAAATAGCAGTGTTTTAATTTACTGATTTTTCGCGCTAAAGCAAACTTTCATCTGTTTACCTTTTCAGGGGAATATTAAAGAAGTTTGATTTGCACGGAAAAAATCAAACCAAATTTTAAACAAGATCGTTTTGTTTTCATAGAAATACCACCTCAACTGCCCAAAATCACTCCAAAACCGCAATCGGACGGTACAGTCGTGTTGTATTGGGCACCACCTAGCGATATCGCCGAGGATCGGATCACCGGATATTCCGTCAGGTGCCGCACGAGAGACGACTCGTACACGAATTCCTTCTACGTGAACGGGAGCAGAAACGAAGCGACCATTCGCGATTTACCGCAAGATGGCGTGCTGGCGCTGTCTGTGACGTATTCGACAATGCTCGGCGAAGGAACGACCAGCCCTGAGGCTGAAGTTGAACTTGGAGGTGGGTTACTTGAATGACACATTTTGATCTTATGTCTGTGTTTGCCAGCAGTACTAGAGGCGTGATAACAAATCAAGTGCCAGAGAAACATTACCCTGCAGCAAAGCTTAGTCTGCGGTGGGATTCGAACCCACGAGAGCAGTCTATCCGCTATAGCAACAAAACTACACAGGCGGTGCTGCTTTCCAAAGATCGAATTGGTTGAATGGACTGAGGCGCTCGACCCATATACAGACATAAAAACCTGATCGGTTCGAACCCCGTAAAAAAATTGACAAAAAGTCGAATAACAGAGAAATGCTGGAAGGCCGACTATTCGGTATAACGCCGCTTGCAGGCCTGGCGTACTGTGATTTATATATGAGTGTGCCGTTATCGCGGGCCGACAAGACGTTTTACAGATCCGAGATCTAAACATGCGCTTGAAGTAGTGTAATGATATTTTTGCACTCCAAAATTCCTACCGCATTTGAAAAATGTTTACCCATCACTAAACAATTCCCTAAAAATTAATTTAAAATTAACAAAATTAAACCTTCGACAACAGTAGAAGTTGGTAAAAGTAACACAATGTTGCCACCGGCTGCATTACAAAATTTTCCAAAATCGTTATTTTTTTCACACACTGGTGGCTGATATAATGTTAGAGTTGCAACTGATCCTTGTCAAATGTATGTCCACAGTTCCCTTAGCCGATGTGCCGGATCAGGACTTTGTATCCATGCTCCAGAAGCAACCAGCAATCATCGCCGGCATCGCTATCGGTGTTGTCGCTCTGATCGCTGCCATCGCCGGTGGTGTATGTTATTACAAGCGGTCGAAGAGGAACAAAAAAGCGAGAGGCCTTCACGGTGAGAATGGAATTCCCTAATTCTTGCATGTTGAATTTGCGATTACAAGAGTGCAGTTTTGCTAAGAGCTTGTGCGCTGGTTTTGCAAAAAATCATTTCTGCTTCTTCATGACGCAATATCGTTGGGCTATCGCTTTTCTATTGAACCTTTTAGGCTCAAGTTACAAATATGGTAAAATTAGTTGCATTTTTGTTTACACACAACTAAACACAGGTAAACAAAAATTCCAAAAGCGCCTGCGAAAATCGGGAAAACTTAGCCTAAAAACAGATTGTGAACAATAATCTGACTCACATCATTAAAATAGATTTGTTATGTTTTTCCATTGTGTTTTTCAATTTGCAGTGTTTTAAGCATGGCTAAAAGGCTGGTTTGCTGATTTTTATTAATCCAATGCTTTTTACTAATCCTGGCTTTTGTTTTTTTCTCGCATCTCTCTGTGATTGACAGTTCGTTCCTTCAGCTTCACTCCCCAATCAGGTAATTCCCCCACTACTGCATGCATGTTGGAATTAAATCAATTTTCTAACATTGCAAATTGGTATCTCATCACCGCCAAATTGAGTAATATATATATCATATTCATGAATCAACGATTTGTTTGAGTTTCACGTCATAGCGTCGATGTAGTGACGTCACTCAGTGTTTTGGGGGCGTTTATAAAGAAAACCCTTTTTTGTTTTTCTTTCTTGAAAATTGAACGGATCGTTTTTGGGTATAGCCAGTTTTATGTCATTTTTTTAATATCAACGCATCCTAAAGTGTAAAAAGTGTGAATATATTTCCCAAATTGTACCGCATACTTTGAACAAAAACATAACTGCCAGAGAGAGTGATGCACTAACAACAGCGGTTGTTAAAACGTTTGCATTACAAAATATTCACTACTTTCAAGTTCACGGACAGATACGTTGTCTAATGAGCTACTTTGTAAGTCCTTGTCTGGTGGTTCTAAGATAACCTGATAAATTTTGAACCACAGGTCCGCATCGTATAACCGGTGGCCCCCGTTTTGACGGGAGTATCCCTTATTCCCCAGCCTTCCAAATTGCCCCTGTCGGAGGCGGTGGGGTCGGTGGCGGGGGGATGGGCGGTGGCGGCTCGGATGGGGTCGGTGGGGCCAGGGGAGCCCCCGGGGGCGCGGACAACAGCCGTATGTTCAGCCCCCAGCGCCAAGATGGGATGATGCACAACCCCTCCAACGTCACAAAGAACGCCATTGTGACGTATGATGTCAAGTAAGAAACAATGAACTTATTATGTTGTCAATATTATTCGTATACGACGCACAAAATTGGTTAAGTTTACATTAAAAATATCTGAGGGTTCCCAGCAGCTAGCAGCTAGTAAGGTTTCCGAGGGAAGGTAAATTATTACGCTACTGTTTTGCTAACTAAATATGGTTCTCACAGAATCTGTCCCTCCAATAGTAGGCATCTGCACATTGACGATCACTGTGTAATCTCGATTCAAAATTATAACAGTGAAGCTATGCTTCAAACACAAAATCAGTCAATGGCTGTTCGTTAAAAAAGAGATATATATTTCACCTGAGTAGGCATCGTCAGTCAGTCAGTCAGCTACTGTTTTGCATGAATAAAAATAGGTATTCCACAAAATTCTCTTTGAGGTGATCAACTTTTCAGCTGAATTGAATAATTTCTGTGAAAGTTACGGCCGTTTTCAATAATAAGGTCATTTAAACATTGCTCAAATTGTCAAAACCGCGTTGAATTCATGGACTTACCGACAATCGACGAGATTGTGTAATTCGTCCGGCTCAACCATATATAGACCAAGTACAGAGCCGAGAAAAGCGGCAATGGCAACGCAGTTTAAATAACGTGTTCGTTTTCCACCAACTTCAAGCCTTTTTGTTCCTGTTTTTGGCACAGAAATGAAACTGTGTCTAATTCGCTTGATGAGAAACCGACCGGGGTTGGGCACGGAGGCTTCTCCTACGTCACAGATCAGCTGACCAGCATGAGTGACATCCCTCCTCAGTTCTCCAAGACCAATTTATCCAGGTCGGTGTAGTTTGTCTTTTAACACCTCTAAGAAATCACACTGACAAATTCGAAAAATTTTGAGCAGACCGAGCATAGCCTCGACGCAGTCGTGCCCTGTGCAGCAGCAGATGCAGCATCACCATCAGCAACTGATGCGGAACAGGAGCGGAAACAGCAACGTCTTCTCGTCCGATCTCGAATCCTCCCGTTTTCACGACACGTCGTCATCGGCCGCCAGCAACGTTCGCAGTGTAGGGGATCTCCCTCCCCCGCCGCCTAGCCCACCTCTTTCGCAACGCACTGCTGTCAGCGACAGGTGAGCTCAGTGATAAACATACCGCGGTACGGCGGTGCACTGTTGTATTTAAGGCGGAAAATGTTTCAGGTTGATTTTGTGCCCCTAAAAGTGTTGAAAATGAAATATGTACTTTTTACGAATACGTGTCTGTCAACCATTGTGTGTCTGGTTTTATGTATTGCATATACGAAGACCATCTAAATGTAGAAGGTCGACACGTTTATGTCATAATTCCCTTAAGCAATCCGCATTATGCCCATATCAGTATAAGCAGCAACAACTTAGACTTTTGAAAGGATTGAAATCAGAAATCACAATCACAAGTTCAGATTTTCTTAATTCACTTTATTCGTGTAGAAAACATGTTGTTGCGTTTTTGTTATAAACCAGATATTTTGTATTCGCAGAAGCCGAGGTAGCAGTTCGGCGATGCACTCCACCGGTGAGAGGTCAAGTCGGGGTCAGAGGTCACGACGACGGCCACAAGGTGGCAGCACAAACATGGGAACCGGAACTACAGCGCAGTACGCATCCACCAAATTCACAAACGTCGATACAGACACTGGAATCGACAGTCCACATCAAACCCCGTCACCCCAGAGGTGTGTTGGAAAAATATCTCGGTTTTTAACAGTTTTCTTTTACCGCGACAGTAACTTTGCGCCGCTTTTCCGAGTCATCCTGATGATTACAACAGCGTTTGTCGAAACATAGAAAATATTTTACACACAAGTACTGGCTTGTATCTTCCTATTGGGAATATTTAAAACCGTGAATTGTCTACCTTAGTGTTGTTGTTTCTAAAAAAATCTTTGTGATTTTGTTTTTGAACGATTTTTTCACATAGAGAATAAAAAAATTACTATTTGGTACTTATTTTACCTGGTACGCTCTATAGCTCTATTAGGTGTAAATAGGAACGAGTAAAAATAGATATAATTTAACACTCCAAACCTTTTCAACAATATTTATGATGTCTTCACCAGACCTGCAGCGATTTCATCCCCTGCACCTCCCACTCCTCCCATACGTGGAGCTTCTGTGTTTCCATACGGAAGTGGACAGCCAGTGATGCAGTTCAACGACACCCAGTAAGTTCGGCTTGTGAAAACCGAAGCTTGTATGTTTTAACAGTTGCAACATATTTCGTTCAATGTATTGGCGTGGACTGACTTGTATTTTGTAAAATGTAAACTTTTCAACAATCGCTGTTGTCATTTGCAGTGACATACAAGTTCTCTGGCAGTTTTTTTTTAAATTAAGCTACTTAGTTTCGTGTCTTGTGTTCCAAAAGTTATTTACTATTTAAATATTTTCAGATCCAAAATATTTTTTTATTTCTATTTTATCTTTTGATTCTTTCATATTGTTTATTTCCTTTCCTAATGTTTTTTGTCTCATAAGGATGCTTTTTTTCATCCCACATGGAGTCAACAGTTTTATATGTGTTAATGACTTNCGCACCTCAACACAACAGTTATTTGCAGTCCATGGGGTTCCAGGCGGAAGAGAGAATTCATGTGTACATATATATATATGGAGGGTTGGGTCAGGCGTTTTCGACAGTGTTAACTACTTTGGTATGAACGTAGTGATGGAACTCGTTAAGTATGTCATAAGCATAATTTCTAAATTGCGCTGTGTGTAAAAGCAGTGATTTACAACATTAGACGTTGTTATAACCAAAATACATCCCTGTACATGGAAACCAACACCGAAAAACTCTTACAGAAAACTGCTTATTACCAGAACTGATGGGCGGACAACCAGACTAAATCCCTCTTTCCAGCATTACATTGCGGCTACTAAAAACAAAATCATAACACAGCGTAACAACGGGGTCACAAACAGGCGGTCAAAGGTTACTTTTATGGCAGCAGCAAGTTTGTCCGCAATAGGTTTGCGCTTCAGAAGCAAACAAAACAAGTTTGTATTTGCTGCAGAAACCCACACAGCTGACCCTCCAAAATAGCGGTGTTCGAATCAAAACACAATAAAGTCGTATGATGAAAGTTGTGTTTTTTGCCAGTCACTCACAATGGTGTGTGTAGCCACGTACGTAGTAACAGGCCATTATCTGAATGTCAATAAGCCGCGCATTTCTCCAATCTGCCTCTACCTTGCAAGTTAATATTTTACTTGCTTGCTTGGAAAAGGACGGGCTATGACGAAGCAATTTTTTTCTCGGCTCGTAATGCTAAAAACCCAACCTGCCAACCAAATAGCCTTCGCTGCCCGGTAATTAACAGGGGAGCATAGTTTCTTCTAAAAAAGCAATACTGGGCTAGAGGACAGGTTGAGGATTTCGTTGCAAACTTTATGTTTGGTGTTGAAAGCTTTTAGCAGAGATACCAGTTGAACTTGATCGCTACTTAATTTTGGTAGAAACGTTTAATGGTGTCCCGTAATGACTTACTCACATCAAAGAGGCCCGCAACATTTAAAATTCGGGGTAGGCCCGGTCTATTGTGCAAACCTAACTTTTAATCTTTGCCCACAGCCTCAGCCAGTTCTAAATAACTTGTTAGTTAACAAACACTAGCCAGGATGGACCCCGAAACGATGAAGGCGATGTGGCGGAAATTTGTGATGGAAGTTGCCCCAGTTTTACCCGACAACAGCGACGAGCTGCTCGACAAGTGTTACGAGGGTTTGGTGAAAATCGCAGCACCGCCGAAAACACCGTCAGTTTGGAAAGATTATATTCTTTTTCCGGGATTCGAAGCGACAACCGGTCAATATTCCTACGACAACTTTGCACCGAGGGATGGGGATGTGTTGGTGGCTTCGTACGCAAAGACAGGTAAGTTGCTTTTCAGCCCTACAACGACTGTGGAATGAACTTAGCGACTGCATCTGGGCTGTTTTAAACAATCAGGCCATATTTTTTGATGTTGAGTTGAGTTAATAAAGCTGGGGAACGTTGAGACGTTGTGAGGCGCGAAAATAATAGAGGGCACAATTGGTGGATCGAGGTAGAACGCACTGCAGCTACATCGTCATTACAAGGCGTTATGTGAGCTGGGACTCAAACGAGAGCGAGTTTTCGCACATTGTGAGAAATTCGACTGGGGGAGTTAAAAATGTTTATCAGATATTTCTTGAACCAGCATTGTAACTGCATCGAATGGATCATTTGTGTAGTGGTTTGCTTCAGCAACATGAAACAGCGACCACAATGCCAAAGCTACGCGATCACTTTTAGGCATAAAGCTGAGCAGACAAATTTCGTTTTTTGAGCCAAATGTTAGGGTTTGCCGCCACCTAGCGGCGCATGCTCACATACCTTCGGGTGTTTAACATCAGTGAGTCTGCCAAACACGAAAAAAAAACAGCTATTAGACACGTGATGGTAGTCATGGCAACCGGTAAAAGTTTTATTCCGTCAACCTCCAGTGCTAGAATTCGATGCAGCGAGCAGCAGTACATAGCTAAATAAGAAAAACATGTGTTGCTGAAATGTACTGCTGAGCGCCTTTATCAAACACCCAGGTAAAACTTAAAAGGCTTGTCATTTGTTCTACACATAAAAACACATTGGAGTGGCCTGGAAAACTTTTTCATTTGTGTACAAAAACATTTTTTTCATTTTGTGCTTTTCTATTAAGATTGTGGGTTTACAAAGTTTCTGTACAATGTTTCCGCAATTGATTATGCCACCGTCCGCAGAGTTATTTCAAAATCGACAGTATATAATGCATATTGCTTTTTACAAATATTTGAGCGAGCTGATTTATTGTTAGAATGTATAGATTTTCAAGATAGGCCAACTCTGCAGGTTTAACCACACAGATCGCAAACCCTTCATTAACAAAATTTTACAACAGTTTGCCATAACCATGGACCTCAGTAAACATGACCAAAAAATAGTTTCTTGCCGTCATTTAGTCTCTTGCAAAAGGGCAGCAGTATAAAAAAGTTAATGCACCATATGGTAATNGAGTGGTCTGGAAAACTTTTTCATTTGTGTACAAAAACATTTTTTTCATTTTGTGCTTTTCTATTAAGATTGTGGGTTTACAAAGTTTCTGTACAATGTTTCCGCAATTGATTATGCCACCGTCCGCAGAGTTATTTCAAAATCGACAGTATATAATGCATATTGCTTTTTACAAATATTTGAGCGAGCTGATTTATTGTTAGAATGTATAGATTTTCAAGATAGGCCAACTCTGCAGGTTTAACCACACAGATCGCAAACCCTTAATTAACAAAATTTTACAATAGTTTGCCATAACCATGAACCTCAGTAAACATGACCAAAAATAGTTTCTTGCCGTCATTTAGTCTC
>QXVZ01013104.1:0-11105 GCA_008931825.1 Phallusia fumigata | reverse complement strand
TTTTACATTTAATGCATAATTAACATTCAAATCCACATTTGAACTGCTGATTTTGTGCCCGTTTAAACGTAAAAAAATCAGATACTTAATTTGTGTTTTTGCTATCTACAAGAGCTTTAGCACTAATATTTCTTCCCACAAACATATATATTTAGAACCAAAGGCCCTTCCAAACCATAACCACATTTTGCAGGTAATCTTCTACGGCGGGTTGGTGGTGGGTCTCATACTTCTCTTCATCACAACGCTTGCATTGAGCAAATTCAGCGAACAAGTGGAATGCGATCGAATCGCAGTGCAAATAAGCCTGGTCTGTTCCCTATTCCTTCTCCACTTTTTTCTTTTGTTCGAGGGACTTGCAATAAAGGGGAGTCCCCAGTGTGAAGTGGTCACATTTTTTTGTCATTACTTCATGATGGCAACTGGTAAGTTCGAAAATATGAATTGAAATATAGTTTACAGGTTATGTTACCGATCGTTGCAATGCATGCTTTTCATAATTCGACATGTTTTCTTATGACTGCATAGCCTAATTCAGCCTTGCACAATCCCGTAAACTATCGGAACCACAGAACGACCTGATTTTAACAAGTGAGTTTTTATGTCAGGTTTTCTGGCTCTCACCGAAGGGGCGACGATCCTCGCCAACTTGAACGCTCGATCTCTCCGATTCAAACGTCACAATCCAGGTCTCCTCCTCACAATTCAGCTCGTTATATGTTTGGGGATTCCCCTAATCATAGCTGGCGTCACGATGGGCGCCGCGCTTCCACAGGTCGATTACATCTCGATGCACGAGCACGGATACGAGCGTTGCTGGATCAAATCCCACCCCACAGCCCTTGTTGCCGGGGTAACCGTCCCCATAGCAACCATCTTCATCGCCTGTTTCTCGCTGGCGATTCTCATCTTCGCCTTCGCCTTCAGCGGCAAGCGAAACGCCCAACACGCGGCCCGCCGGGCAAGCGTCTATGATGTCATGACCATCGATGACGTAGATTTGGATCACGTGTTCCGGATGTTGGTGGAATACGTGATGACGTGTATTGCTCTGCTGGTGCCGTGGATCAAGTACTTTATACCAGGTAGGTGTTCTATAACAACGACATCATTACTATTCTACTTTTCTATGCGTTTCCCACTGTACTTTTGATTTGAGACATAAAATATCTTAATTATAAAAAACTTTTTCCATTTTTTTAGGAATTCACAACCTCGACGTCACATTGGCTGACATGTACGTCACTATGACGTTGATTGGCTTACAAGGGGCCTTTGTCTTCATTATCTACGTCATCGTGAGTCGGGATGTGAGACGTGCGTTCGTGGGAAGTGGCACAAATTATCCTGAGCGGTACAAACTCTACTGGTACGGACCAGAGAGAGAGCTAGATCCCATTCCCCTCGATACTCACATGGAAAGTATTTGAACGATTTTAGCCGCGCATGCGCAATTGAGTGTTACACTAAGCGCAACTGAGTATTACATGACCATTTTCCTAACAAAGATAATTGGCATTTTTTCGATGGCATTTAACATATCTGTAAAACCGATTCGTGTTAAAAACAACGCCAGTTGTGTCAATTATATATTACATTTTGACATAATCAGTGAAATGAATGCTAAAGCCGTATAAGTTTCTGTGTCTTGATTTTTGTGTGATTGCGTAAACATCTGTAACGTACTTTGCATCAACACTAATCACTTTGCCTAACCTGCAACTAAACAAAGCTAATGTTGTTACGGATTGGTTTTCAATCGTTTTTTGTTTGTTTTTAACTTTAGTTTTTTGTACATATTCTGAGATGTCTGTTAGTTTCACAATCATAGCCCCAAGCATTAATGAGCAGCGTTTGTCGTTTTACATTTTCTTTTGTTTTCACGCTGTAGTTTGGTCAAATGTTTTGATTCGAATGTTGCAGTAGATAGTACCAACATTTAGAAACTCTCTACTGCCGCCTAACGAGTAGTAAAAGTTAATTTGTTCTCTTCCATTTTTTCTGTTTTATTTAGTTTGGTATTTGAGCTGATTTAAATTACGTTTGCTTTTAACTGTTTTAATTGCAGCAAAGTTTAAAAGCAATCTTTCTTAACTGTTTAAAATTCCAACCGGTGTATATTTTACTTTCGTGTGTGAGTTTGGTTTGAATAAAGATACAAGAATAACCCAAATCTTTACTGTTTTTGGGTGCCCTCGAGTGCTGCGGGTGTACTTGGTAACAAAACTCGTTTCTCAAGGGCTAATATATCAAAATAACATATTATTTCGATGTAGTGTTGACCGTCATACATTCATGGTATACGTAACTATTAAGGATCTTGCGAATAAGCTGAAGTTTCTATTGGTGGAACAAGTTTAAATGTGTTGCAGCTTCAAGTAGCAAGTGGTCTGTCCACCACCTCCTGACCAAACATTTCAACAGCGTTCTCACATTTCCTCAAGAATTCTCGAGGTTTAGCTGACATATGTTTACAATTTCGTTTCAATAAAATCTGAGTAAGGTTTTTTCTCTTTCTCATTTTACTGTGCTACACAATTAGTTTTGGCCGAATATTCTGAGGCGAAAAAAGATACAGTGGTGAATGAGAAAGAAGTTCTGGAACTCTTCGGTTTGAACCCGATGAAAAAAGCTTTTTTGATCGATTTATCTCAGTGCTTCTCAAATCATCTGAATCCGTGCACCACCAATCAAATATCGTAAACATTGTGAGTTCCAAGACCCAAAAACAATTTTAAACATATGCAAATATTTCACGGACATTTAATACAAAGTTTTACCACAGTAGTTTACTGTAGATATGCTTCCAGATATTTACACGTGCTTATCGCTAGCACATTTTGATGTAAGGAATGGTATTCGATAAGTCTTCTACTGCACCAAATTGGCGGTTGAAAAAATCGGATGGAATCCTGTTGAGAAGGTCTAACTTGTAGGAGAGAAAGCTTAAACAAATACTAACAAATGTTTGTAGTTAATTGTAACAAAAGGCTGCACTAACGATCAATGTAAAAACCTTAATTGATGCTTTACTGATAGACAACGTATGAAACCCAGATTCAATAAACAGTCCCAACACGAAAAACGCCACGAACATAAGTCTATGAACTGGAAATCGCGGAGAGGGATTTTAAAAGCCTGATGACGCAAAAGTCATTGCGAAACTTCACTCATCATTATAAACCAGTTAAATGTGAAATCATGCCACAGCGCCAGAAACACTGGAACTGTGTCCTAACAAAACCAAAAACATATTTTTTAAATAGGGGTGCCTGCTTCACTTGCAATATCACTTATAGTTTGATAAAACGTTTGCGATGAAACGCTTTTTAGAATGGAGTAAATCTACTTAAGTCAGCTACATCACTTTTCAAATGCTTCTGAGCAGGTAAAATAAAACTTGTAAACTTTAAAGCTATCTGATCAGGCGGGTGAAATATACAATCAACATTATGGGAACTAAACGGCAAAAACCTAATTACTGTTTAATGCATAGGTAGAAGTGTAACTGACGGTCGTCCGGTCATGACGCCAAAGCATAATGTAAATGAACGCAGTTTCAACGTTTCACCTTCCCCGCTACAATGTTATGTAAGGGGCAAAAACGTAAATATATGAACAAGTTTAGCTGACGGTTGTCGGGTCATGATTTGAGGCAAAATTTGAATGAACGTTGTTTCACATCCAACGGCACAATGTTATGAAAGGGACAGAACAGATGTCATTAGAAGTTTTCACAACAGTCATGTCAGCTTTGATGTGTTTATCCAACATTGTTATTGCAATTAACATTACCTTTTACTCATTTCACTAGTCTGTATATTAGTGTTTAATTTGAGACACATATTTGAGGCACAAAGTTTTTCAATGCATGTGGCGCATTTTGATTGGTCAGTTATGGTTCAGGTGTCCACGTTTTCACTTGCTGCTTGTAAAGTAGAAGCTGTTTGTTGTTGTTGATGTAGTGGCATTCTAGTGTTTGTGAGTTTTCGAAGATAATTACAAAGTTTGGATGTTGTAAGAATTAATCCAACACCGAAATGTGAAAATGAGCTCGTCAACTTTTAATAAACATTGGTAGAAAACACGTACTTTGCACGAGGACAAACGGTTTCTCACGTGCCACATTCTCTATCTTTAATTTGAATTCACAATTCTTCTGATGTTGTTGTTGCAACCCGATTTAATTGGAAACAATCGCCTTAGGTTTGCACAGATTTTTGCTTTAACAAAATTTTACTTCAGCTAACCGTCCTTTGCCATCAATTTGATGTTACTAGTTGATTTTGACAGTCAATAATATTACAAAGTGTGCATTAAAATAAAGTCAAGCTATGACTGTGACAAGGATGGATGGTGTTGTTTGGGTTTTCCGATTCATCTTGTGTCTCTCCATCTTCAAACACATTCAAGCTCAAAGTTGTTCTTTCTGTGCAGAGGAAGAGAGACATTGTTTTGGTTATGACAAGGCATACATACAACAGCCTCGAACTTCTCCACATGATACTTTTAATAACGATTTGGATCTAGTAAATAACAGTATGTGAAACAAAAGTGGTGGAAATCGTGAAATTGAACTCTTGCTTATTCCGCCATGTTTAGCAGATTTTAATCGGTACCGAGCATCAAAAACGACAACGATGCTTGGTACCAAGATCGTATTTTAGTTTCAACTATTTTCATTTATTTTGTAGATGGCAGAGAAGTAGCAATCTCAAAGACGCATATTGGTAAGAAAAGTTTGATAAACAAGTTCTGGGTAACATCACAATTGATCTTGTTGCTTCTGTTTGTGGAAAGATACCCTTATTTGGTCTGTTTTGTTAGAAAACTCTGTTGATTAACCACAGTTAAAACTAATAAGATGTTTTTGTATCTTAGCAGGAAAAGGCTGCTGCTACACCTACACACCAGATAAATGTTACAAAGCAAGTTCCCATCGTGTGTGTGAGTTTTCACTAGATTTGACATTCAAAATTTTCCCTGAAGTAACTAAAACTTATTTTAATTGTTTTCATTAGATTTTCAATTCGAATTTTTTCCATCATGGATCTTTTGTTCAATTAAACAGGAACATTTTTGTATATGTTTTTAATGCCATGATCCCCTTCCAGGCAACGACTGTTTTTTACTTCACTGTTCATAAAACTCATGGACTAATTTTGCTAATTTACGTTATTATTATAAATCCTTTTGCGCTGCTTTGTTGCCTCAAGCTTATTGGCCACAATCTCCACGTCCTTTTTAGCGGAATATTCGTTTTGGTGCAATATTAAAAACATGAAAATGTGGAAATCAGTGAACAGCCAGCTCTATCAATCCTTCAAAGTAGAAGCAACATTTAAGGACGAAAACAGTAAGTAACATTGTTGCTGAGATATATGGAGAACAAAGCAATTTCTCAGTGTGATCTTAAATTTGTTTGTTGCGAAATACAGAAAAATGATGGAAGAGAAATGCATCACACTTGTATTAGTATTATTTAAACAACTAGTGTTTAACTGCTGTATAATGCTGCACAATTGTTAAATTAGTTGATTGTGTGTCCAGCGCATATCGCACAATTTTAAATCCAACAAAAAGCGACGAACAATCGTCGAATAGGTACAACGCCATATAAACAACTCAAAACAACGGTTAATGTAGTGAAAAAACGTCGTGGTTGTCGGTGGAATGACTCTGTGTTAGTGATAATGCCTAAGGTCACCAACAGTTTTTTTTATTTTTAGCTACAATTCATTTTACTGTGCAATCATGCGTTAAAACAGGTAAGATATGAAAATAATTGCTCAATACCGCTATCAAGCGACGCTCCAGTTTTCACATGTATACTTTCCAAAAGTATTATATTTGTAATTTTCATTTTCATAACACTGTTTCTCATGTGTTTGTTAATTGTAAATTAATATCAAACGAGTATATTCCCTTTTAGTCATTGGAATATTGAGCGACATTTTTACATAGCGATTGCTGCCTTGAAACATGATTAGGAGAGCAAAACACGTTGAGATGTTAATATAAGTTTTAACACGATGCGCATGGATTTCAAAGCTGCATTTTAAGGATGAAACATCTGCTCGTTTGCAAATCTGTTTGTCGAAAATTACGTTGATTATTTTTTCAGATCCTACAATTCATCTATTCGAAGCAGCAGCGAAACTGAACCCAGCTAGTGCGACAGATTCGGAGAAGATCGAAAGTTTACTAGTTAACGTGNGATGATCAACAAACTTCAACCAATCTGTCTCTTCTTCGACAAAGTTGAAAGAAGGTACTCGGATCGTGGTTGCGTCACAATCACTGATGACGAAACAGGCAACGTCACTTGTAAGTGTAACCATCTGACCACTTTCACTGTTCTACTTGCTGTCCAATCTACCACCATACCGGAGGGCGTCAAGGTAAAAATTTAGCCATAAAGTTTGAAACAATCACTAACAATTCGGAAACGTTTATTTTCAGATAGCATCTTACACCACAGAATCAGCATCCGTCATGTTTCTGGTCGCCACCATAATAACCCTCTACAAGTCAAAACACAGCAGAGATCGGGTTCCGGTTCAAATCAACTTGTCAGTGGCTCTACTGCTTTTCCACACTCTCAACTTATCACATGACCTTGCTATCATGCATGAAATCTCATGCGTGATACTGGCGGCAACTGTTCAATATCATCTGATATGTGCAGGTGGTCAAATTATAAAATAGTTTGAAGAGTTTTAAGCATACGAAATTGTCAAAGATCTAACGCAAAATTTGTTTCAGGATTGTGGTTCCTGGTGGAAGGAATTCGTCTCTTTATGGCCACTTCATGTCCAGTCAGGTTCCGAACCCAGAATTCGTCAACAAGGCTTAAGATCTTCATGCTGGTCGGTTGGATTATTCCCGCTTTTGTAGTGGGAATATCCATGGCTGTGGGATTTTCCTTCGGAATCTACATGAAGCCGCAGCCACTATATATGCAGTGTAATCATTTTCAAAACCAATCTTTGCCGATTCCCAAGCATGACAGATGCTGGTTGGCTCCCGGTACTCCGATCTTCCATGCTACGGTCATCGCTCCTATTGCTCTCGTCCTCCTCATCAACTTCATGATCATCGTGAAAACGACTCAGGTGATGCTGCACTCGAGGAAGATGAGAAACAGAGGTGAAGATCCTGGGACAGGAGATGCATTGAGAACAGCAAAGTCTTTCATTCTACTTTTCTTTATGCTCGGTGGAACTTGGATTTTGGCTTTTTTCACAGGTGATATTTCTGACATTTCTTTCTAATCTCGATTATAATCAAATCAACGTGAGCGCCCTTCAAGTTTCGGTTAAACAACGAATATCGTTTGCAGGAATCGGGAACGAGATTTCGAATGAAGTGTTGATGTACATCCACAGCTTGGTAAACGGATCACAGGGAATCGTCGTCTTCCTGCTGTACTGCGTCATGGATGATGACATCAGTCAGGAAATTCTGCCGTGCAAGCGTAAAGCGTGATGTCGGTTCTGAGTTGCGGACAAGTATCCCTCGAAATTATTTTTTTGCTTTTCGCGTTTTTTCTGCTGTCTGGTGTTCCCCTATTCTCACGCGTGTTGTTGAAAGTCGCAGTAGGTTGGTTGCACTAACCTGTGTAATGTGGCAACACACCATCACAACTTGACAACATGCGGTAACGAAAACTTCAATATTATTCAACGCAAGTTCCACAATGACCTGAATTTAGTTGTGGCCGATGCGTGGTTTTATTTGAAAGGCTTTTTTGAGTCAGCTTAAGATTTAGAAGGGATTGGAATTACAAGCAATGGGTTTGCAGGATTGTTGTGCAAATAACTCCTTGAATCGATTTTTGTTTTTACCCATCAATTATCACAGGTTACGTTTCCACCGTTGTCGTCTGTCTCCGATTTGTGACTTTTAAATGTCTCGCAATCAGTTTACATAAAAATCAGGGAATTTGACAGCAGGGGCAAACGAATCATTTTGTGCTTGCTGCTATCATCGTTGCGCTATCGTTATATCAAATGCAGATTGTTCTTTTGAACGACCAACTGTTATATTATTGCAATGCGATGTTATATTTTATGCAGCATGATAATACATGTGCATAGCGTGTGCTTATGTGAGTAAGTATTTGTTTGAAACACACACAACCATGTAGATGGCGTATAGGGTATTTCCCATCTCCCACACACTTTTGTGTCTTGGTCTACAATGTGGGGCCCAAATTCTGTTGGGAACCACTGATTAAAACACAACGTCATAAACAAATTAAAGCTGAAATCAAACGATTTGCAAAATGTTGGAGCATAAACCATGTATCGAGGTGGAACGCGCTGCAGATACTACAATTCAATTTCAATCCTCTTGAGCAATTTTAACATTGACAGACTAAATGTCTTCAAATGCATCGAGTGGTAATATTCGTTATCTGTCAAACCATACTTTTTTCAGTTGACTCACATTTTCGCACTTTCACACATGCTTTTATAACATTTACAATACAACCGATTTTATTATAACAAGCAGCATCTGAATTGTGTTACATCATACACAGGTTGTGTAAAATGGAGTTTCAGTGACAAAAGTAGAATTGCTTTACTGCATCAGGACTCAAATGTGCAGGTAAAATTAGTTTGAGGGCTTACTTCATCTACATACTTTAGCCTATGAAAACCTTATGGCATTCTTTGATATGTGTACTACTTTTGATTTACTAAAAATCCCCACCACCTCCATAGCGACCGCCACCTTGACCGCAACCACCTTCACCATATCCACCATCGTTGTGGCGCACACCATCGCCACCATATCCACCTCCACCAGCGTATCTGTCATCCCCACCACCGTCTCTTCTGGGGTTTGCTTTACTACCAGTGATATTTTTACTATGGAAACAACAGTCGTTTAACTTCTCTTTAGCATCTGCAGCTTCTTGATCAGTATTAAATATGACAAAGCCAAAGCATGTAATAATTTACTTGGTATGAAATATTGCCTTTATACAGTTGATGGGTTGCCCTTGTGTTATTTGGATTTGAAAAGACAGATACTCAAAATTGGTCCTTATTCAAATAGAACAAGGTTTCGGCTCCTTACATTTTATGTTTTTAGATTTAAGCTACTATTTTGAGTTGCATCATTTTATCTCTTGTGTTTTCAACGCAGTTTGTTTCCACATTGATTTGCTATTACAGTGTGAATAAATGCAACTCTAAATATAAATACGTGGCATCTTTCCGCTTGGTTGCGGAACTGCTATTTAGTCAAAATGGCTTTCAAAACATTTACAGTTTAAAAATACAGGACACGAACTTTGATTGTTTAAAAACATAACCGCTAACGAGCTTGCATACTGTGAATAATAATGTGTACAGTTTAGCGTTAAGTTCAAAGTCGCCACAAAGGTAATTATTTCGATCTCAGTGTTAAACTTCGCCACCCAGTGTTGATTGTTTTTACCTCTTTTTCAATCGTTTGAGGACGTTGCTATGCCACCTTTTAGCCTTCGTAAGAAAGGTAAGCTCCGGAGTACGAATTCAGATTAGAATTTTGTGTTGTCTCTATGTGAGTCGAGGGCTGTTGATCATTTGACCAAGTTTGATCTTTAGATTCCCAGAAACTTTCGCTCTTCCCTGACTTGTCTTGGGCTTCTTGTTCTCCCAAATACTGGATACTGCGATAATCACGATGTATGACACAACACAGTACTTAAAAACAAACAGAACGGTGTATCTGTACAGGATATTGCTCCTAAACACTTCACAAATGGTGTATGACATTATCTAGTGGTCACATGACATTTAATAGGCGATAAGCTTCGCTTTGTCACCACTACAATTTAGGGATGTTTCGTTGGGTCACAGAAAAGGAATCAGTAGTAGGTTTGTGGAGAGAGCCCCGGCACCTCCTGCAGAGTTCCGGCATCTATAAAATTGCCACCTCGCCACCGCTTGCAAACCACACAAAGCTTTCTGATTGGGCTGGTCAAAATACTAATCAACGCTATGGAAACAGCCACTATATAATTACTGTTCAATGCATAGGAACAAGTGTAACTGACGATCGTCCGGTCATGACGCCAAAGCATAATGTAAATGAACGCAGTTTCAACGTTTCACCTTCATCGTTACAATGTTATGATAGGGACAGAACAGAGGTGAAGTTTTTACATCAGTGTTTGTGAGCTTTAAAAAAATCAGAATCACAACAAGTGTCACTGTTATTATGCAGTATTGGTACTTTTATCCGAAACTGTTCAGCAAATTTGAAATTAGTTTTATTCAAGTTTCATTCATTGGTTTCTGCAATGATGTTTGGTTTTCAAAGTTTGGTGCACAAAGATATTTTAATGCATGTAACGGAAGTTGATTGGTCAGTTATGGTGCAGGTGACCACGCCTTCACTTGCTGCATGTGGAGGAGTTGTTGTTTATTGCTGTTGATTTAGTGACAGTCTAGTGTTTGTGAGCTTCTGACTTGACTTAATGAGTGTGGATAAAGTTTGGTAGATTCACAAACTTAAATACACTCGAGAATAAAGTGTTTGTCACGTGTCACAATCTTCATCTTAATCGATAATCGTTTATCTTGTGACGTTGTTGTTGTTGCAACGCGATTTACTTCATCGCCCCGTGTTTACACATGATTGTGAACAACCAAATACTTTAAGAACTCTGCTTTCAATTTTTGTCTAATGTTTTTCTACAGTCCAGTACAATTACCGAGTTTGATTTAAGTCGAGATATGATTGTAGCAAGGATGGATCGACGTCGTCGGGTTTTCCAACTTATCTTGTGTCTCTCCATCATCCAACTCATCCAAGGTTTGTTGCAAAGCGTTTTGTTGTTTTCATGGCTAATGGAATTTAACAATGATAATTACTAATTGTCCAGGGGAAGTAACTAAATGCGCCAGGAGAGGGAGCGCAACTTTAGAGAAACCTCAAACTTGTCCCACCTATGATTTAGATCTATACAATCCAGGTATGTTAAACAAAGCCAGTTTCAAATTTGCGAATCTATAGGTGCCTAGTACTCGGGAAACGGCTCCGTCCCTCCCTAGTTTAGCATAAAATTAGTAGAATAGATATTTACGAATCTGCAATACCGCATTTTA
>QXVZ01013101.1:0-12326 GCA_008931825.1 Phallusia fumigata | reverse complement strand
TAATTGGGGCGAATGTTATTTGGCCATTTTAATTGTTCAACATTTCTCGTGTAATAAACCAGAGGTGTTCAACCTGCGGCCCGCGGGCAAAATGCGTCCTCGAAACCGACCAAAGAACAGTAAGAACGTAAAGCGAACGTTTTTCCATAATTTTTACTCTTTCTTTTCATTGTAAACGAAATAATATTTCTCAATCTTTTTAAAAACTAGCGTTATTGGCATGCAATAAAACAAAGCAAATTCTTGGTTAATGGTCGTGCGGCCAATGGTCTCTTTCGATTGATTGTATTGGGCCCTTCAGTAAAAAAGGTTGCACACCCCTGTGTAAACGATACTCGGCGAACTTTTCAAGATATAGATCGTGTTTGAACTTGATAGGACCCGGACAGATAGAATGACTGTCATAATCAAGTTAATCAACGTGGCCAACAACTCCAGATTTAATTGATTGTTTTGTTCAACCTAATTGTACTTATCATCTGAAATAAAGTTTGAAAGCATATGTTTGTGTGTGGTGTGAAGAAAAACTATGAAAATCAAGCATGATCGAAAGTTTGCGAACCTCTGCGTACCCTGCTGTTGCGGATTGTTGGTTACGCTGGAGCACATTGCANTTTGTTTTTGAATGCTTCCATCGCACAAACCTTAGATACAGATGTATTTTGGACAGTCTGGTGCAATTAAACTTGCTGTTGACGATTGTATGTTTTTGGAATCGGGTAAACAATTAATTCTGTCTGTGGATGTCGCTTCCTGCAATAAAACCATTGAACTACATGTATCCGGAGTTATTACGAAAGCATTATTGCAGCGACTGTTTGGACATATTTCTTTATTCCAGAGCGCAGTTTCATGCGTTTATAGGCATGTTTTACAAAATTCGTTTTGAAATCGCAAATATTGTTTTGTAACATGGGGTCTTNATCAAACCCGACGAAAGCAGTTGGAAACACGGAAATGCATACACGCGCACTGTTGGATTGCAAGACCACCGCGGCGCTTCCTAAACAACTCACGAAAAAAAGCGCACCTCAATCGACCAAACCCCGAAGCGTGATCAACTTCGCATCAAGGCTTAGAAACTTCAGGTGTCAAAATTTGAGCTCGAAGGGAAAGAAAATTGACCCGAACAGCGGCAACGGTGGGTGTAAGGTTTGGAACATTAGCTCAAAATCTTCGTTCACACATTTAACCCCCGTTTGCGAAACTGACAACACTAAAAATGATATTGCGGAAACAAAAACCCACAAACAAGGTTTGGAGCGACGTTGCAGTAGTCACAGCAACATGTACTCGTTGTTGCTTTCCCTAAAAGAAGATGTTGCTCCCAACCGCCAACGCCGCTTTCCTCGAACGAACTCTTTGCGGCGTTTTGTGACCCTGCGAGAACACAGAAAGAAATGTGAGATGGGTTTGATTAAGGTTGACGTAAACAACACTTGAACCACTACTAAGTATTTATCTTAGACTGCTTGTTTATGCAAAACCCTGATTATGTTGCACAAAAAGTTATTCTGTTAACGTAATTTTTTTTCCTTCGCAATGTTTTTTCTTTTTGTTTTTGAATGCTTCCATCGCACAAACCTGAGATACAGATGTATTTTGGACACTCTGGTGCAATTAAACTTGCTGTTGACAATTATATGTTTTTGGAATCGGGTAAACAATTAATTCTGTCTGTGGATGTCGCTACCTGCAATAAAACCATTGAACTACATGTATCCGGAGTTATTACGAAAGCATAATTGCAGCCACTGTTTGGACATATTTCTTTATTCCAGAGCGCAGTTTCATGCGTTTATAGGCATCTTTTACAAAATTCGTTTTGAAATCGCAAACATTGTTTTGTAACATGGGGTCTTGGAAGCACAAAAGGTTATTGTCAACAGTGCGTGTATAACCACAGCTTTGACGGTATAACATTTGGTCATTCTAATTGGGGCGAATGTTATTTGGCCATTTTAATTGTTCAACATTTCTCGTGTAATAAACCAGAGGTGTTCAACCTGCGGCCCGCGGGCAAAATGCGTCCTCGAAACCGACCAAAGAACGTAAAGCGAACGTTTTTCCATAATTTTTACTCTTTCTTTTCATTGTAAACGAAATAATATTTCTCAATGTTTTTAAAAACTAGCGTTATTGGCATGCAGTAAAACAAAGCAAATTTATGGTTAATGGTCGTGCGGCCCATGGTCTCTTTCAATTGATTGTATTGGGCCCTTCAGTAAAAAAGGTTGCACACCCCTGTGTAAACGATACTCGGAGAGCTTTTCAAGATATAGATCGTGTTTGAACTTGATAGGACCCGGACAGATAGTATGACTGTCATAATCAAGTTTAATCAACGTGGCCAACAACTCCAGAGTTAATTCATTGTTTTGTTCAACCTAATTGTACTTATCATCTGAAATAAAGTTTGAAAGCATGTGTTTGTGTGTGGTGTGAAGAAAAATTATGAAAATCAAGCATGATCGAAAGTTTGCGAACCTCTGTCGTACGCTGCTGTTGCGGATTGTTGGTTACGCTGGGGCACATTGCAAAGAATTTCAAACTAATGTAATTGCATGCTAACAGATTCTGTTTCGGTTGATTGAATGGCTACAGGACAATTTCAACGAAGTTTTAAGCCTGTTCCTCCTGCTAAGGGATCTTTTCCATTGGACCACGCTGGTAACAAACTGTGTTTTTTGTACCCCCAAATTGTTTTCTCTTTCAAGCTGTTTTGATAGTTTTTTTCTGGAGGCTTTCCTAATGTTTTTTATTATTTCTTTTTTCGTTTAAACAGCTTTATCCATACACTTTTTGTTGCATGAGCGATTTGGATAAAACATTTAGAACAGGGTCCTGTTGGGCGCTTGTACTTGTCAGTTTCTTTATAGACAAGTACTTTATAGCATCATGATTTATTATGCCTGTCCCAAAATAATAAAATAGACTTTAGCCTTACATGCATCACAAATTTTTTTTTTAAAGTTTGCAGATAAATGTACATAAACCTGTATGAATCCTGTTTTTGTCTGCACACTTGGGTCAGTTTGAGTCATGAATGTATGTCATTGGCTGAGCATATTTCTATATAGGTTGTATATTTCTATGTAGGTTTGTATCTTTGTGCTTTACTATGTGTTTGACCCTATAGCCTTGGCAATACATGTTGGGGCTCAAAATGCGAGTCAAGTTATTAAATAATGTCCCAATAAGATGAGGTTGCTAGGTTTGAATCTTGTGATATATTTCCTGTGTTGCTATCGATTCAGCGGTTGCTTCATTTGTCCCCAAAAGTGGTTAGAAATAATAAATTTAAAGCCACCCTTCCATTTTTATTTTGGCACAGTGTGTCAATAAAGAAGAGTTAACTCTAAATTGCAGAACTTTTTTCAGGCGAGTGTAAAGAAATAAAGGAATTGTTCATGAAGTGTTTGAAGGAAAACAAATCAGACAATAGTTTATGCAGAGAAGAGTCAAAGGCCTACCTTCTCTGTCGTATGGAAAAGTATGTTGTTGTGCCATAACTTTATTCAGTGTTTTGCAACTTTTTTGGAAACACATGTTATTTGAGTTGTGTTCTGTCACTGCATACCAACTAGGCATGGAATAAAAACAAGTAAAAATATTATCTCATACAAAATAATAAAATACTAACCATACTTGTACTATTTATTAAGAAAAACAAAAGTATTCAAGTAAGTAAATGATACTTTATTTCTGTATGTTTAGTCACCAGCTGAGCACAAAATAAACTCTGAATGTATAAACAAAACCTGAACAGAAGCAAAAGCAAAACATATAAACACAAGTACAATAGCTAGAAATAGATGCAAGGGAGAAAGATATACTAACCCTTCTGATAAGAACCAACTGTTGGGTCACTGAAGTGCCATTGTCCCTTGCAATAGGTCTTTAAAAATAGCAACTGAATTTTACACTTTGCTATATTTCTCTTTATCAGCTTGTTTTCGTCTGCCGGTATTAAGAAGTGTGATAGCTGTATCAAAGGAAATTGAAACGTCATGCAAAGACCCTACGCGCAGTAATTTACTGATAAAAGACCAAGCGTAGTGTTTGATATTTGCAAAATTACGGCAACAAAACTTTTCATAGTGCAGCCCTTGAGTAACTTTAGAGTTTTTACTTGGCCTTCAAAGACATTTGAGTTTGAGACCCCTGGTGTAGACGATGTTTGGGAATTCTTATGTCTTCATGCAAACACATATTTTTCTCTTTAGAAATCTTATGCAAAAGGAAACATTATCACAACTTGGATTTAAAGATTTGGAGTTGAGTGATAAAACTCAAACCAGTCAACCTTGATTATATACTATGAGCACAGATGCAGACATTGACAACCATGCTATGGTGGAGTCCTTGACTTTACTGTGTCCTTCTGTTGTGGAGAGGTACTTCGTTCGTGGCTACAAAGTCAACCTACCTAAAGGTGGAATCTTGTCAGACTTTGGTAATGTGAAATCGAATATGAACGATGTAAGAATACTTCGTCATTCCAATCGAATATGCATAGTTACAATGGCCCCAACTCATCCTGCCCTAAGACCAGAAACTACAATTGCAAGTGTCAGTTTTAAGGTAAACCAAAAAAACAAATGGTGTGTTTGGAAGTTTGATTGTTATTTTTGTTTTCAGATTTCAAGGACCTTTTAATATAATATCCAAGATTTCTATGTATTGGAAAAATATTTTTTGGTATTTACTATCAATAAACTGAAGTAAATATGTTTTTGTTTAAGGTTACAGATAAACTTGATCGATCCAATAATGTGGTATCAGGCAAGCGCAAGCGTGGAGCTCAATGGTTGAATCCTAGTAGTCCTTTGTGCATTGTCACATGCAATGATGGAACTCAGCACACTGTATTTTGTGGAATTCGTGCTAAACTTGTTGAAATGAATGAAAGACTATTATCTCAACCAGAATTGCTCCGAAACAAAACAGAAACTGAGGGGTATGATGAAATAGAGTATATCAGTTACCATGTTTTGGTTCTTGCTGAAGTTTGTGTCTAATGGTTTTGTGATGGAACAAAAAATATATTTAAAGGCAGTTGTATTTGTTATGCTACATCCAAACTGGTAAATTTTTGTAGGGAAAACCTCATGAATTGAACAGGGGGGCTAGCCACAAACTTGCATGCACTAAGCAGCTAATGGTAGCTGTGGAGATCCATGCAGTTTTGGCATCAAATGTTTGTTACGTTGGCAATGTGATGAAAGTCACCCTTCTATTTTTTTCCACATTTTACCTGTCATATTTTGTTTAAATTGTGCTTGAAATGTATTACTTATGTTTTCGTATTACAGATATATTGCCATTGTTATGCCGAAGTTAGAAGAAGCAAATCACACTATGGATGGTCTACTGACTTGTGAAGACTACGCACTGTATAGAGAGAACCAAATAGCTTTGAAATCTGTTACATCTGACACAAACTCAACTGAGCCCACTGCAGAAGGCAACAACATAAATTAATGTCCTTGAATTTTATTAATGAAGCAACAACACAACATCACACACAACCAATTAGAAAACCAGACTTTTGAACCATCTGCACGAGAGGGTGGCACACAGAAGAGGTTTGGTCAACAGGTTTAAAGCGAAACGACTTTTTGGCTTAGTTTCTTGCAAAGCAATAAAAAATTGTCGGGCAAAAATAATTTCAAAAAATTTGAAAATTTTGTCATTGCAGTGCGAAACTATGCAAAATCAAACGTTTTTTTTTTTTCAGTTTAACCCAAGACTGAAATATTTGGCACATGTCGTTTAACCACTGATTTGGAGTGTATTTAACCTAATTTCCGATTAAGCTGTTGGCTTGTCTTGAAGCATTGCTGCGCATGCAGAAGTCGCTGCGCTGAGCAATGAGTCGGTTTCAACCAATCCTCCAAGTCTTGTTGCCCAGCAACTATCGCAGTCAAGACTTTTGCTTTCAAAGTAGGATGCGAAGGCCTCATCTTTATTCAGCACCTCTCCGCAGTTGCAGCTGTCGGTTCTAAACAGGTCATTCAGTAAGCTTTTCTATTGCACTGCTGGGGATCGTAACATCCGACTCAAATATCCGCGTTCGGGATTTAAGGAAATTTTAATGCTAAGCACATTTCATAAATTTTGTTTGTGAATAATTTAAAACATTACTGTTCTTGAGTGTAGGAAATTAAAAAAGTTTGATTTCTGTAAATATGGAAAAGGAAAACGTCCGTTAGTTTTGAAAATACTGACAAAAGTATGCTCCTACGAATATTCCGACTATTCGGCTGTATCGTAAATGAAATATTCGGAAGACTCCAGGTGTGACCGGAAAAATTTGGTTTATTTCATTCCTAATCCGAACACAGCATCAAAGTACCTGGTTGGAAAACTTTTGAACTGTTGTGTATTGGTAGTATCTAATTCCAAGAGTGTTTGCATGGTAAATTTGTGGGAGGCAGACAGTGTCATTGATGATCTTTTGTCACATACACGAACGTGTCATTACCTTTCCTTGTTTAAACACTTGTATAATAGGAACCCACCCGCATTGCACTTTGTTCTCCACGAAACCGGCAACGGATGAAAAATTAGGTATTGGATTTTGCGCTATTCTGGTGCTGGAAGACGCGTCTGAGTACTTGGAGTAGTAGTGGTCAACACACAGATCAAATTTGGATTGTGTGCGTTCAGGACAGTCAGCGTTGTTTACTTGATCTCTGTAAGTTTCGCTTTGCTTCGGGGTCTCGAATCTCGTTCCGTCTGTAATGGAAGGCACGAATTTAGTGCTGTGTTTTAGTGTTCAGATTTTTATTGACATCTATTCTTCATCAAAATAATCGGAGTTTTTACAGGTCAATTTATTTTAAAGTTGACATGCAGCGAATTCTTTATTTTAAATAAGGTTGCAGTAAAAAAGGTTTAACCCGAATGATTATTGTTTAAAACCCCCTATTAAGGCCGTATTTAATGCAACATGTTTTGAAGCTTGGACATAAAATTGACTGTGTAGTTTGTGTTAGGACAATTTTAATGTTAAGTTACAAACAATTTTGGCGCCTCTCTTATCCTTCGTAACAGACGTTTCTGTTGCACAACCAACCTAGGCCGAATTTGGCATAGAAATAGAATTGTTTGACACATTCTTTTGCTGCCTCCAGTTGAATGCTTCCGCCTCGAAGAATGTCTTCAAGACGCCACTCCCAGCATTCAACTGTGTCGTTCGTCTGACTGCAAATCGAATATAATACGGTTGGTGCGTTTGAAATACGCAAATTTGGTGACCGCGAGGCTCCGGGCACTTTTTTGAAATGATTAATGAAAGCTAAATCGCCGGAGCGCCGTTTGCTGCTAAAGATCTCAGTAAACAGAGGATTTGCAAGGGCGAAAATGTGTACATTTCTCGCACATTGTGCGAAAATAAGTTCGTGTCTTACCTCGGTTTTTAGGATATGTTTTAAAACAACAACTCTTTTAGCTCACTTGATTTTGCACTTTCATTTTACTGAATAGTTTATGTAGGAAGTCTGTTCAAAGCTCAAATGCATTGGCTAGTTAACCTTTGGCACCATTAAAAGTTTGTTTCGGCTATATCTGCTTCAAACACTCGACCCCAAATTATTGGGAAAACTGTTCGTTGCTGCCTTTCAAAATAACAATCTTAAAGATTTTATAAGGCATTGAAAATCTGTCTTGTACATGTGAAGTTAAAGTTTGTTTGCGCCAATAAGCAATTTTTTATCCTTTCAAAACAGGGGTCGGCAACTTTTTCCAAACAAAAACACACAAATATACTCACATCTAAAAGTGGGTTTGTTGCTGTGGTTGATGTTAATCAAGAAAGGTTAGGCTGTGAAAGCTGCTAAAAGCTCACAGCTTTGGTCATTAGTCAGCCACTTCAGAAAATACCGGCGATAAGAATTTAAAAATACGCTTTAATATCAAAGTTGTATTGATTGGTAAGTTTTAATACCAACAGCTACGAAACGGATAATTGTTGTGAGACGCCCTTGGAAAATATAAACGACCGACTGGGATGTCGCGAAGCACAGTGCGAGAACCAGGGATCTAGGTGTCTCCATTGTTTAACTATCATTGTATCACGCATTTGTGGCTATAAATCTCAGTAACTATACGCACGTCCCATTGTTAACTGTTTTTTGTTTTTCGACTGGTTCAAATGAATTTGTGAGCAAATGTATAATTTTAGGTTAAAAGCGGCAATAACTTACTTTAAAAAATCTCGAGGTTATACGCGTTATAGCTAGAATGGCAAAAGCTATGTTGGGTAACGAACAATTATTTGCCCCATATGTAACATTGATACTGTTCAGGAAAAATTTTACATTTTAAGGCTTTGTATTGAAGATTTTAAAAACCTACCTGCAGTAAACGTCGGTTGAAACCTTATACCATATAGAAAACTCCACGAAGAACTGCACGACACTGCCGTAATCAGTTCCATCAAAATTTGTTTCAGCTGTTAAACATCTGGGAAAGAATTCTTGGATCGCCTGATTTCCTGCGGTCTGTGTGGCGGTTGCTCTTTTCGCGACATGCGTTGGGATGTGACAAGCTGAAAACAACGATCGTTTAGGCAAAATTAGGGCAATGCTTCGCATCGTAACTTCGTTCCAACAAAACACCCATATATTTTGAAAGCTTAATTTTGTGGACGAATCGGTTTTGTATGGTGTCAGTTAGTACGAAATTGCACAAATCATATGTATCCTCCTACATAAATAACACTGTGAGGGTATTTTTTAAAACTCTGCAGTGGCCTGGATCTTTTTGAGTTGAAAAGTATTTTCAACGTTTTGTAGTTTTAATTGATTAAAAGTAGGCTAAAAAAATATCTAAACCAATGCCAAGTTAACCCATCATCGATATGTTATCGACCCCACTGCGATTCAGACCTTACCTTTCGTATAAACACTGATGCAGAATCCAACTAATAGGAACGTTGGGACTGCCTTTATGTTTTCCATTCCAATACTCAGCGTCTACCTCTGCTTCAATGCACGCAACATAAAACGGGGCTTTACCTTTTATATCGTAAAATCTAGCGAAGTTAAAAACACACCAACGTTGGTCACATCTTGCATAAGAAAGTAAACGTACCGACTGCAAAATGTCCGCCAAAATCCACTTATGACGATGGCTTAAAGTGCAAACCTAATCCTTTTAATTACAACAAAACATCGCCGTGAGGTGGATAAGGGCAAGCAAAGACAGCACTGCTCGCTTTATTAGTTGGCCTTGAGGGAGCAAAAATAGTTCCGTGACGTAGCAAGGGTAGCAAACGGGTTCGTTTTTCTTGCGGGACATCTTTGTTTACGAGTTAAGTTATGAAGTTTTTTGGCACAGTGTCTTCTATTTATAGCTCTTCTACGTGCGTAAACTGGTAAAATACGAAAAAAGACGTCTGGTGCAATTTATGTTGCAACATATTGTTTTTGCTTGGCAAAGAGTTTTATTGTTAGCCATATTGATGTTATAGCAAAGGGACTATAAAGAGGTTTTTGAAAAATGCAAAACCATAGATTAGGCTTCAATCCCATAACGTATCGATGCACCTTAACTTATGACACTGGTTAGAAGACTTTAATGTCGACTTTATGAATTCGGGCAGTACGGTTCATACCAATCCTACGTAGCAACCAAAGTAATGTTAAGATTTCGCGTGTTTTCCGTTTAGCTGCCTGCCTAGGGTTGCCAACTTTGTTAAGCTACAAAAAAGGACATAAAAACTGGAGTGATATTTTATTATGTCTCGAAAACACACTTCCAATTAATATTTCGATCTGAACAAATTGCGGCTTGATTTTGTGAATGGCCTAATCATTACCTTGTGGGGTAATATGCTAAATTTGTTTTGTTCCTTCGAGTCTCAGTTCAGAAATTTAACCACAAAGTCAAAACGATTTTAAAATAAAGGACAAATAGTGTTATTTTAGATCTCAATAATGGACAAGGACAAATAGAGCAGAATAAAGGATTGTCCTTTGAAATAAAGGACGGTTGGCAACCCTATGCCTGCCCCATGGCCATACCTTTAGATTGGTGTCTTAAAACCCCACGATTTTAATAGGTTAAAACAATACAACAGATTACGGCCTCGCATCTTTTCAAGCAATCTTAACGACAAGTTTTTTTGTATAATCTGTACATACGTTTTATTGGTCTTGGCGAAACGAACTTTACAACGGATGGAGCTTTGATATATATATCAACATACATGCCAAACATTTTCATGTCAATAATAGAATACACGTTTTGGTGAAATCACATTTACTCATTTACCAGCAGGCAACACCGTCTAGGCATGGATGGTGATGGAGTGCCCGCAAATAAATTTCTGACAGATCAAGCAGGCTTGTCTGACTCGAAATAACCTCGCTGTAAAAAAAACACATATGTTTCTGCAATACCCGCTGAAGGTTTGCATGAGGTGTAAAAACGGGAACAAAGTTTGACTTTTTTTGCGAAAAATGCTAGTAAATTAAAGTACTAGTTTGGGTTCATGTGTTTCCTCCTCCCATTTTATTGGTCCACAATTATTGGCCAAAGGGTTACACGCATTTTCTGTACGCACGAACTGAAATATCTCATAGTTTTTTAAAAACTAATTTAAATTTTATTTACCTGTTGGCCTGTTACAAAATTATAAAATAGTATAAACATACTATTCAATAATCTTAGTTTCGAAAATTACCAGTTTTTGTATTACTTGTTTCCATGCCATGTGTAATACAGGTAAACTTTTATTGATGTGTTAATGATAAGAACAATAATTTTTCTGTATTTGCACACTTACCAAAACGGCGTTTGCATTTTACAACGTAATCGTAACGGCCTCTCTTCTGACAGATTCGATCATTGCATATTTTTGCCCATCCAAACGATCTTCCCAAACCGGAATCATGGTCCTCAAACAGTTCGCTGGTTTCCTCCATTTTCGAGTAAAATTTTACTACTTCTTCCAATGTAAAGGGACATTCGGTCTAAAAAAACACGAATTACACATGAAATTAAACAAACCAGTAATGGACCAGTACTGTCTCGAAAATGAAACATTTTCACCGCTTGATTTGAACACTTTCATGCAAACAGTGTGATGGTCCTAATAGGTTTGCAGTGGTGTTGTCAGGAAGTTTACTGCTGCGGCGAATTGGCAACAAATTATACCCTCTTTGCTGAAAACTCTCAAGTGACGCTCAAACGATGCGCAAATGGTGCCTGATAGCCAGCATGGTTCAGCTCTTATGTCAGGATAAAACTACGTTAAGGAATTTTGTTCTGAACAGATTTGCCAGGTTTAATTATGTACTCACAAGGCCATCTTCTTCGATAACACATTGTTCCACAACGGTTTCATCTGGTAGGCACTCTGCATTGTCTGTCCAAACACCATTACTGCATACTGCCTCGCTGCAAAATCGCAACATGTAGTATGATGGTATTTCAACATCGTAATTATAGAAAATATTATTAGCATCGCATGGTTTGAAATGTGTTTTGCTGATTTATTTTTGTCAGAGGGGATTTTTAAGATATTTCACGTTGTTAGGAAATAGTTTTGACTAGCTATTTTGCGATCTGGACATAAACTGCAGATCTTAATTCAATAAAAATATAGGCAGCTATGAGAGTGAACCTTTTTAGTGAACCTTTTCAGATACATTTAAAATTTGTAATAGTGCATCAAAAAAACTCTACTTGTGGTGTTTGAAGNTAAAGATCTCAGTAAACAGAGGATTTGCAAGGGGGAAAATGTGTACATTTCTCGCACATTGTGCGAAAATAAGTTCGTGTCTTACCTCGGTTTTTAGGATATGTTTTAAAACAACAACTCTTTTAGCTCACTTGATTTTGCACTTTCATTTTACTGAATAGTTTATGTAGGAAGTCTGTTCAAAGCTCAAATGTATTGGCTAGTTAACCTTTGGCACCATTAAAAGTTTGTTTCGGCTATATCTGCTTCAAACACTCGACCCCAAATTATTGGGAAAACTGTTCGTTGCTGCCTTTCAAAATAACAATCTTAAAGATTTTATAAGGCATTGAAAATCTGTCTTGTACATGTGAAGTTAAAGTTTGTTCGCGCCAATAAGCAATTTTTTATCCTTTCGGAACAGGGGTCGGCAACTTTTTACAAACAAAAACACACAAATATACTCACATCTAAAAGTGGGTTTGTTGCTGTGGTTGATGTTAATCAAGAAAGGTTAGGCTGTTAAAGCTGCTAAAAGCTCACAGCTTTGGTCATTAGTCAGCCACTTCAGAAAATACCGGCGATAAGAGTTTAAAAATACGCTTTAATATCAAAGTTGTATTGATTGGTAAGT
>QXVZ01013087.1:2998-13176 GCA_008931825.1 Phallusia fumigata | reverse complement strand
CTTCACACTTGACTGCGAAATATAAACAGAATAACTTAATTAAAACCCAAACTGCCAGAAAGCTTGTATTATCATCATCAGTGCATAATCGGTGCAATAAAATGTATTCACTACATACAAGTTCCCAGGCAGTTACGTTTTTAATTAACCTTCTCAAATTTGTATTTTGTGTTCCTGAAAAGCATAATATCTTGATTTTACCTGTTGATAATGCTTCTTGCTCCTTCAAGTCGTAGTTGGGCTTTCAATTCATGAACCTTTTCAACATATTCTTCTCTTTCCGTGCAGTTCAACTTTATTTTCTCCACCGGATCTCGCAACTTGTGGTCGTTAAAAACGACCTGCAACTTTCCACTGCATCCGTTATCTATTGCCAACTTGATGAGGGAAGATGTTGGGAAGTTTTTCAAGTATTCATGAACCCTCCAACTCGAAATATGACACTTTGCTATTTCGAACACTACTCCGAAAAACAATCGACGATATTGCGGTTCTAGATTGGCCATCTTCTCTTGCATATATCTTCCATACTGCTCCGATAAAGGTTGTCTTAATTGACTCAAACTTTCGGCATCATATCCTGTGTAACCTGATTTCTTGCTTCGTTTGTCGCATTCTTTGTCGTCAAACATCCTGGCCCATTTTCCATGATTTTCTGGTGAACCTGTCACTAATGCTTGTGTCATAATCCAGGAGTTTCTGTCTAATACGGTTAGTGCACCATCTGGTTCATTATTCACATTGAAAATGAAACAGTTTCCATCTTTGATCAGGTTTTCGTCATTTGTCATGGATATCAACATGGTTAGGACTTGTTTTCCATTGAGATGCCCAATCTCTTTCTTGCTATACTTAAATGTTTCAAATGAAAATTTATCATTACTTTTTTCCGATTTGTCTTCCACCTGCTTTTTTAGTGGACTTTGAAAATCTGTCATCAACTCAAAATTTGTATCAATCTCACTTGTGCTTACATTCTCGAATGCATTGTTCAACAAATCAAGAACGTCTTCAAACAACAAACTCATGTTTTACTTTCAAGTCACAACATTCGCAAGTGTTTTGTGCAGCGCAATGGCAAACTGGCTCAGTAATACCCGTTTATCAAGTGGAACCACTAGTTTTTCTTTTTGTTCTGAACTCGATCGCACAATGTATTAAATTCCAATTTGTAAAACAACCTTTGTTTAACCAGTCACGTGTCGCCAAAAATAAACTGAGCCCGTCGAGCGGATTTAATTACAAAAATTATGTCAATGGTTGAATTGCTTTGTTTTTAGGCAACGAGAAATTAATCACTTATGTATTCTTGGAACGGGAAGTTTGTTAGCAAATGCCGATCGACATTGGGTGTAGGGAGAAAGTCAAACTTCGGATTATGTATTAACAAGACGTGACATCAAGATAAAACATAAGAGTATGCAATACACGCTTTACAATAATAAACACATTCAGTCAAACATCAGCAAGCGGTCGTTAACATACAGAATTACGTTAAGATATAATGCTATTTTCGTTCAAACAATACAAAATGTTTAAGCGCTAAAATATTCTTTTTCGCGACATGACAAATGCATTTCGCTAAAGATGGCCTCGTGGTTAGCGCGACTGCCACATGCTCGCAAGGTTGTGGGTTCTAATCCTGTCGGTGTCACTTGTGTTTCCCTGAGCAAGAAACTATAAAACGGCATTTCATCCCCCCCCCCCTCGAACTTCTCAAAACTGACATTCTGACACAAAAGCAGTTTGCAATTAACTAATTATAACTGTTGTATGTATTAACAAGACGTGGTATCAAGAATATACAACACATGCTTTACAATAATAAACACATTCAGTCAAACATCAGTAAGCGAACGATAACATGCAGAATTACGTCAAGATGGCCTCAGGGAAGTAATTGGGGCCACTTTTTTATCTGAGGTAATTGGTACAAAACCCGAATCGTGCATTCTCTGTGCCACTTTGTCCCAAAAACATGGGCGCCATAGAAGGAGTGGCCAAACTTTGACAATGTTCAGTTGTGTCGTAATAACTCACAACATTGGACTATTGCGAAAGTGACGTCATAAACAAGGTATCGTCTGTAGTGTAGGTGACTATACAAACCAGGAAAAATGACCTGGTACCGCAATAATTTGTGATATATCTAGCCAGCCAGAATAAATGTTTCGCGGACAGTAGTTGGTCCATTGCTATTCTAAACCAGTAGCAGGTTGTAATGATAAGGCACGAAATTAAAGGAACAACGCAGAACAAAAACAATCAAGTAAAAGTGCAAAAGAAGCGAGCGCTTCAGCAGAAAAGAATTTTTTATGTTTGTCGGGGACAAATAAGCAAACGAGGCACCACCTAAGAAGGCTGTGTCAATTAGCGAAACAATAGGAATAAAGCGAATATATAACAACGACAAATTAAAAGACATCATATATTGCGAAGCGAAACGCGACGAATGCGTTAGCATAACATTAACATAAAAATTTTAATTTAAAATATATTTCACTTGTGGAAATGTGACCTCTCTAGAAATGGCGGTATAGTTAGGTGGTTCTAACACAAAGCGAAGTAGGAAAACATCCTTGTTAGTTGAAAAATGAAAACCAGCTATAGTTTCCTGCAGTTCTGTCTTTTGAAACCAAATCTTCAGTCGGTAGATAATTATTATGGTTATTGCGAAATGTCCACTTAGCTTTACTCATAAAACTTCTTGATGTCTTTAACTGCCTTCTTTACTTTTGCTTCGTCATATTTTCCCTCGGCATTTGGTGGGAAAATCCTGCGAAACAGAAATGTATTGTAACCTATAAAATCTTCATCTGCTCACAAGAAAGTAACCATTGAATTAAATGAAACGCGAAAAAGTATTGCTGGACGAATAACTGACGAGCCGGTATCTGGCTGGAGGAGCGAGCGGCGCGAATGTCAACACGACTGGGTTGGACAACATGGGTTGATACTATATAGCCGAAAAAACTGAAGGTCGCCAAAGCTATTTAATTGCTGTTTGGCAAACTTGGTTATGTGTAGATTTGATTTTAGGTTATTAAATCAAAATGAAAGTAGAACCTGTTATATCGGAGAAGGTGTAAAAGCGTCTTTCATTTATTAGTTAAATCTTAAAAATTAAACTGGTAGAAAAATAAAGGCAGACTCGTCTTGTTGATAAATTTTACTTTGCAATGTTGACCATAGCAAATAATGGCTGCTGACGATTCCCTTTGATAAAAATAATAGGTAAAACGTCTTTTACCTGTTGATGATGTCCCTTGCTCCTTCTTCACGAAGCCTGGCTTTGTATTCATAAGCTTTTCTGTGACCGCTTTCCTGTCGTACGTCGTTAATGACGTCATGCAAATTGTGGTCATTAAAAACTACCTGCAACTTTCCACTGCACCCGTTATCTATTGCCAACTTGATAATGGAAGATGTTGGGAAGTTTTTCAAGTATTTACCCTCCAACTCGAAATATGACACTTTGCTATTTCGAACACTACTCCGAAAAACAATCGACGATATTTGGGTTCTAGATTGGCCATCTTCTCTTGCATATATCTTCCATACTGCTCCGATAAAGGTTGTCTTAATTGACTCAAACTTTCGGCATCATATCCTGTGTAACCTGATTTCTTGCTTCGTTTGTCGCATCCTTTGTCGTCAAACATCCTGGCCCAACTTCCATGATTTTCTGGTGAACCTGTCACTACTGCTTGGGTCACAATCCACGATTTTTTGTCTAATACGGTTAGTGCACCATCTGGTTCATTGTTCACATGGAAAATGAAACAATTTCCATCTTTGATCATGTTTTTGTCATTTGTCATGGATATCAACATGGTTAGGACTTGTTTTCCATTGAGATGCCCAATCTCTTTCTTGCTATACTTAAATGTTTCAAAAGACAATTTATCTTTACTTTTTTCCGATTTGTCTTCCACCTGCTTCTTCAGTGGACTTTGAAAATCTGTCATCAGCTCAAACTTTGTATCAATCTCACTCGTGCTTACATTCTCGAATACATTGTTCAACAAATCAAGAACGTCTTCAAACAACAAACTCATGTTTTACTTTCAAGTCACAACATTCGCAAGTGTTTTGTGCAGCGCAATGGCAAACTGGCTCAGTAATACCCGTTTATCAAGTGGAACCAACGATTTGTTTGTTCTGAACTCGAGCGCACAATGTAATAAATTCCAATTAGTAAAACAACTTTTGTTTAACCAGTCACGTGTCGCCAAATATAAACTGAGCCCGCGTCGAGCGAATTTAATTCCAAAATAATGTCAATGGTTGACATATTCATACTTACATATTTTAGCAACGGGTATTTGTAAGCAAATACCAATCGACATGAGTTACAGGGACAAAGTCAGACTTTGGACCTTCGCACTTAGATATTGTCCAAATAACAGTGCTATTATGTTTGCCAAAAGCACAAGCCATTATAAATGCGTCATGTTACCTTTCCTTGATGTTCTATGTTTGCTAGCTTATTTGCGGAATGCTATCCTTGACCATATGCCCCGCCGGCAACACGTTTTGCAGCCAACACTGAGAGTGACTTTTTGGCCATCCTAACACTTTGCTTCGCCAACTCCCAAACGCGACGTGCTGTTTGTTTTGATGCATCTTAGACCATGAAACTGCGGTAAACTCTGAAACCATCTGCCCGTTGACAAAGGTCTAAGACCAAAAAAGACTGAACGTTTGGAAATAATGCGATATCAAAAAAAATGTGTACAAAAACGTTTCGATTTACCTAAACATGACAAGTTGTAAGAAAGTAATTTTCAAAAATTGTTTATTCAGTTTCCACACCGCAGCAACATGGCCAGTATATACATAATCCACGGCCAGCCTGTGAAAACAGTGACCGCTTCTGTAATGCAAACAATCCGAAACGTTGTTGCGCCCTATTCTGAAGCACGACGCTTTAAAACGCGGAAAAATCAGTGGTATTGCGTAGACAGGTTTGCGATTTTTTTTCAAGTACAAAAATCCCCAATAAATACGACACAGTGAGTCAGCACACATAACCAGCGTTGTCACGACAAAACCAGCGTTGTTACAGTTTTGGAGTGTTCTGAAACGCTTCGACACAGGTGACTGCACCAAGCTTGCTCAAAAACCCGCGTTTAGTGCGAGTGTAATAGGCGAATAACCAAACAAAAACAAAAGTACAACCAAAATTCATTCTAAAAAAGTTTTGAAATTCACCGAATAAGTGACGTCTTGTCGAATTACGTGTGTTACAACTAGAGGGCGCTGTTTACTCGTCGGAAAATGGATCCACCTGTCGCTTTTCGTACGCTTTTCTGAACGCTTCATCAAACATATGTAAGTCCCGGTCGCTGGTCAACACTCCCTTGGGAAGATATCCGAGCAGTTTCGTTGCATGCTCTCGGAGCAACCTCTGCCTCTCCTCTTCGATGATCTGTCGTCTCATGGCCTGGATCCTCTGCTCCTCGCGGAGTTCATTGATCTCGCGTTCACGATCAGCCTCGAACTGGCGACGACGATCTTCGATTAGTGCCTCTACTGCCCTCTTGTGCTGCAGCTGCTTCATTCTTCTCTTCTGCGCGTTCATCTGCTCGATTCGGTCGTCCTCCGCAAACTTGGCAAGCATCTGCTTTCTAAATTCTTCCTCTTCTTGCTGTTCGGCTCGCATCCTCATCTCCTTGAATTCCATTTGCTTTTGGTGTGTCTCCTGGAGTTCAATTCTCTGTCGCAACTTCCTCTCCTGCTCCGCTTTTTCTTTTTGTCGCTCCGCTTCCTCCTGCTCCTCCAGATACAAATCAAGGAGGATCTGCTCTCGCTCTTCCTTGTTATTCTGCTCATTGGCGATTTTATCAGCAAGTTTTTGTTGTACAACAGCTTTTGCGTTCTCCTGTTCCTGTTGTTTGGCCATTCTATCATTTTCTCTTGCTTGTTGCATGTCAGCGAACTGCAATATGCGACGATTTTCTTCTTCGAGCCGTTCCCTTTCCAATCTTTTCCACTCATCTCTCTTTTCCTTAAACTCTTCAATAAATCGTTGGGTTGCCCGTTGCTTTTCGAAGCGCATCTCTTGCTCCCGTTGATCTTCTTCGTAAATCTTTCTAACAATCTCATCGATCATTAGCTTCTCCTTGAGGAACTCTTCATAAGCCTCTTGCTTCTTGTGCTCTTTTTCCTCAAGTTGTCGTTCCAGTTCTTGTTGATACCGCACACTCTCTTGCCATCTCTCCATCTCCCGTTGTTGCTCGGCTTTTTCTGCCCTATCATGCTCTGTCTTCATGAGCTTTGCAATCGTTGCATCTCGATGCATGCCTTGCAATTTAATAGCTTCCTTTTCAGCAATCTGTGCTGCACGTTCCCGATTCATGTATCCAGCTTTGAGTTTTGACTCAAGCTCTCGAAGCTCCAGACTGTTGTCTCGAATCTGCTGCCTCATCTTTTCATCACGAATTGTCTCCAGTTTTATCATTTCCAGTTGCCGAGCAAGTCGCTCTTCTTGCTCAACTTGCTCCTCTCTCTGTCTCCGGTTTTGCTCTGCTTTAATAATCGCTTCCTCCATAACACGTTCTTGCTCCTCTTGTTGCAGGCGTCGGATAAAACGTTTGTCAGAAACTCGATCCTCGCTAGCAACGTTAGCTTTGATGAGTTCGTCATCTCTCAAGTTTTTGATAAAATCTTCTCGCAGATTTTCTTTTCTACGATTTTCCACCCTCAGCTTCTCTTGCTGCGCATGAGTGAGCGCAGTCCGGCGCTGAGAGGCCAACATGCTTCTTTCCACTTGTAACTTATTAAGTACAAAAACTATTTACAGCAAACTATTTCTGAAATCGTAAGTCAAACTCAGACATTAATTGACACCAATAGACATCTCACCAAAATTGTGCATATAGTAATTTTAAACATCTGCATTTTAACAATTCAACCATATACTTGTCAAGGAAATCTTGTCTAAAGAACTAAATGAAATAAATCATAGAAATGTAGTTATACCTTGGTATCTAACCTTTTAATTTCACTTTATGTCACTTATGGTCTAGCAGGGAAGGACTGAAAAGTTTCGAAACAAGCAAACAGGGGATTGCAGCAAAAAAGTTGGAAATGAGCGGGGTTGTAGCAGATATAGACCATTTACTTTTAAGGGCTTCCTGTTAGTTTGCAGACTCTTCCGCAAATTTGTATACAAATTTATCTCACTGTAAAGGTGAATAATTTTTAAGCACAGATTTCTTAATCAATATAGTGTGCAAAGTAACATCTCGACATGGTACCATCCCATTACTAAAGCTGACAGGCATAATTAAGGTCATTTTTTGTCCTATGGAAAGAATTACTTTTGTTTCATAATTATGCATCAACAAGTGCCCACTTTATTCCTGTCTTGTGGACAAGATTAGGCTTATCAAACAGTCTGATCATGTTCATAGTAGTCGATCAAGGCTGCAACAGGTATTAAAAGTAAGGTTTTTTTTTATTAAATAACAAATCCACAAACAAACTGTCCCAGACTTACAAATGCAATATTTGATAGTCCCAAGCATACAATTAAAATTTCGTGTTATGATTGGATACTTTATGAGTCGGTCTAAAAATTTTGGCTTGCACTATCACAATGTAAGTTAGTTAACTTCTTAAGCATGGCAAAAATCATGTGGAAAATATGTTTTACGCTAAAATGGGGTAATTTTATCATTAGTGCACCCATTTCGCTCTAAAGGAGATAGACACTGCCATGCCAAAATTACTCTGTCTTTAACTTGAATTAAGTTTTTTTCTAATCTGCAATGAAAAACCCAAAGGTCCAGGCAATGTTTCTCTGTTGATGCTAAAACTGAAACACACTAAATTTAAACCATCTAAAATGTACTTAAACGTAAGATCTTACTGAAACAAAAATACAATTACAAAAAAAACGCTTGACACAGTGCACTTTTACGAAAAACTACATACTGCTTAACAGAAAGGTAAAACTATTATTGTTTGGTGTTAACAGTACAACAACTTCCAGGGCCTTGTATACAGAGACGTTTAAACACAAAAAAATACAGTAACTTGAAAATCCCTTCTATTGTCAGGGCAACTGAAAATTAAACAAGCAGATTCGGCCACAAGGTGGCCTGTTTTCATGTATTATTAATTTTGGGGACCAAATAACGGTTGACTTTCAGCAATGATCATGTTAGGCTGGCGTTGACAAGTTGTTTTTTCCTTAGTTGCAGTTAGTATGTTTTGTTTTGCAAGTTTATGTGCAAGTTGACTTCATGTTCTCAGTGGTTGGCTCGGCAAAACAATGTTGAAAAAAATACCAGAATCTACATTTGTTGTTTAAGACGTAAAAATTAGGCTGCAATAAACGACTGTCTGAATAAAATCTCAAGATGGACTAATTAATGCTGGGGCAGCCATGTACTTTATTTGGGTCTGTGGAAGTACAATGGTTACGTAGAATATGGTGAACTCAAAAGCAGACGACATAATTGACTTGTCAAATATATAATTGTTGTTATTTAGGACATTTCCCATTCTACAGATGAGCAACCCACCATACACTGATGGCGATACAGCGGGGTAAGCATTTGAGAGTTTAAATTTCGGCTGTTAAAAATGTAAGTTCAATGTTGTTCTTCACCTATTGTGCCGCCCTCAAAACCAGTGTTGAAATCATGGTCGCCGGCACATTTGGGCAAGAGCCTGGAATTCCGAAAATGTACCTTATTCATCAGATGCTATCAAAGCATCTGATGAATGAAAAGTATGCATATATTAAGATTTGCCCCCTCTTGGAAAATTTTCTGCCGGCGCCCATGGTTGAAATAAAATTTCTTATCCGGTATTTCGGTCTTGAACTATGCAGCGGATATATTAATCATCGGTTATTCATTTGGGATTTTACGTAGTCCTGGATTAACTAAAACGTAAACGGATCAGTGTTTACACAAAAGAAAATTAAAGTATATCACAAATTCGCCCTTTATGTTGTCTATTTGCGGTTGTTGGATTTTGCATGCAAAAAACGACTCAAACAGAATCTAGAAAAGTTTGGATGCTTCAACTTTGTATTTATTGCAATGTAAACTGGAACCCGTGTTTTAGCATGATTAGGGCCTGGACAAGCCTTTGGATTATTTCAGTAAAGGAGTGTGTGTTTCACGTTTACTTTATTGTTTTTCCTTTGCATTTTTTTTGTTTTGAATTTCCCAAACAACTTTAAATATTAACATACATCTTGTCTATTTTATTTTAAAAGCGAAAATGTTGTGGAACTTTTTTCCAGGTTTTCCCTTTATTTACTTGACTTAATCTGTTTTTTTTAGTTAAAACAATAAAGCTATTATGATTCTTTAAATATTTTTCCTGGGAACCTGCACTACCTTTATTTGTTGACAAACCACACAAAAATCCACAAAAGGAGGCTCTTGCATTAAAATATATGGAAACGAATCGTTTGCTTGAGAAATTCTCAAACACTCTGTTGCCTTTTACACTGGTTTGTTGCAATTTATTTCTGAATGACAACTTTCAGTAGTTCAGTTTTTTAAAAAAGGATTAGATGCGTAAAACATAGCGTATACTTTTATTATTTTTGATCACTGTTTCAGGATGAACATAAAGATCAAAACATTGTAAATGTAACATTTTACAAAAAGGCCACTGAAATCTTGGAAGCATGGAATAATGATCTGAATGAAATCAAGACAAAAAGTCAAAAACTAGAGGTGAATAAATTGTTTTCTATCACTTATTAATATTTGCATCTGTAACAGAGTATGTATTCTCAGGAGAAAATCCAATGTTTAAAACCAACAGAATTCAGAGACAATAACCCAATGGCTGTTTTTCAAAAGATTGCAAGTCATTTTACCAAAAGGTTTCCAACTACAACTATTATGTCAACCATGTTTCTTAAATAACACTACCTTTTTTGTCCAGCAATCGCACCATCACTAAACAGCATGAAAATGAACTAGATCAGCTTAAAGAAATTTTTAGGGCTGAGGCAAAAAGCATACAAAACAACTATTACCACATTCAGGTATGTTAGTAACCGTTAGACCAGTGGTTCCCAACCAGGAAAGAACTTTGGGAGTTACTGGGGGAATTTCTACTTTATGGTTAAGTTATTCATGATAAGTGTAGTATTCTTTTTAGGTAGACCAGTGGTTCGAAACCTTTTTTTAACGTTACTT
>QXVZ01013086.1:0-14118 GCA_008931825.1 Phallusia fumigata | reverse complement strand
AGCTTGAGAAAGACTTGTTGTAAAAACCCCCCCCACAAACCAGATCTAGGACACACAATGGTTATGTACACATTACATTTTTAGAGAGATGTTTTATAGAATATTTCTTATATCCTTGGACAGAAATTGTAGTTATATAGATAACACATTTAACAACTCTTCAAAATTCAGTTTCTATACTCTTGGACAGACACATTATCTGTAGTTTTAGTATTACTGTCAAGTTCGACAATTTCACAACGGACTTAAACTCTTAGTTCTGTTGCCAACGCCTTGCTTGAGCAATCAAAGCTTGTAGAAAGTTTTTAATATTGTTTTAAAACCACCCATGATTAAGTAACATACTGGAAAACCTATATTTGACAGTATTAAGTGGGCAGACTCATATCCAAAACCAGAGTTTGCAAAGTTAATGTCACTTTACTTACAGACAATAATCAAGTAGATGTGGTGGCATAACTGGAATAAAGATATGTTGCCAGTGCAGAGGACGGAGCAAAGCTTCAGCACTGTGAACGCACGACGTCAGCTGAAGATTGAAACTCAGCGTTAGTAAAATATTTCATGTGCATAAATTTGCATCATGCACCAGAAACCACATGACACAATGTGAAACTGTTTGACGTCCATTTCCTTATTGTTTCCTCGACACTGGGGGATAACATGTTAGGCCACCTCATAATATCACAATTACCTCAGCAAATATGACATGACTGCTTTAGCAAGTCAGATTATTTTAATTTCAAGACGATTTACGGCTTTTTAAAAACACATTCTTGTCATTTACTAGCAACAACTTAACAGAATATGATGTGTTAAAAATCTTTTTTGTAGATCTTTTTATCCTAGGTGGATTTTGATACAAACAGTTCAAGTAGATTAAACTTTAAATAAAGGCAGAGTTTTTTAAGTATTTACTAGCTGCGTAAATTATCCTCTCACAAACCACTTCCTTTAACTTGACATGTGAAAAATGCTCTGACTGGCTTAGACTTTGTCACATTACGAAAAAGAAAAATCACTGGCACTAGTTGCCTGAATAATAAAGGAATCTTTTATCAATTGATATAACCCTTTGAAGATAGTGATTAAAACTAACATTATTTTAGGGCATCATCAATACATACACAAACAAACATAAAATATTGGAATTAAACTTACTGTGCTAAGATTTTTGGAGTAAAAAATGACTCTTCGTTCGAACATGAGACTAGCAAAGATGTCAATCATACAATGAGCATTAAGAGCAGAAAAGTATTCCGATATGTTTCTCTAGAATAAAGTGGTCGCTGTTAAAGATTTCCAGTTCAGTCAATACTATTGATTGACAATTAACAGTCATGGCAGAAAAAGTGGTAATTTTTTGAGACTCATGACCGAAGTTAATGTTTAGTTAGACAAATAGGGCAATTGAAAGTATATCAGCAGCAAAAGTTCACATTTAAATAAGCTTATTAAAGCAGGTCTTTTACTCTTGTCCCATGTGATTTAAACCTTTTTACCATTAAGTAAACTTAATCTGTTGTATAATGCAAAATCGCTAAAGGGTGCAGTAGTGGTTTTTCATATCTCATGTGTTACTATAATTACACAACAAAATGCAGCAAATATGTTAATCGATGTTAAGTTGCTTCAAGCTTTCTATCAATTAAAAAAATCTCTTGATCCCCAAACTTACATTTTCTGGAATTGAAGGAAGATCATTTGGGTCAGGGATGTGGAAGAGAAGAGTCTAGAAAACAAGAAAACTGAAATAAAACTTTATTCCTCATCTCAAAGCAAACCAACACATTATAGAAGGTCCCTGGCAAATGTTTTTGTCTCTACATTAGAGAATCTAACAGGAAACCAAGGCCACATCCATAGATTTTGAAAGGGGTGGTCCAATATTTCATCTCGGGGAATTCCCAAGCAATGGTGACATTATTACCTTAATTTTGGAAAAATGCCCAAACACCCAAAAACATGACAAATGAATAGGACTTTTTGTTGTGATCATTAGTGCACTACATGTCAATCCAGGCGAAATGCATTAGATATTTTAAAGCAATATAGCAACCAAAGTGTTGGTTATGAAACAAACCGGGTTAAGTTGGATTGCTTCTGTCGACGAGGGAATATCTTGTTCATAAAGTTTCTCCAGCATCGCAGTGAGATTGTCTGTGCTCGAGTCAGATGACAGTTCGCTGGCATAGTTGAGAATTTTGTAGAAAATCTCAAACCATGGAACAAAGCTGCAAATATAAAGTTAAATTAGTGATGAATGTATAAGGTTGACAACGCACTTCAAACAACTTTAAAAGTGTGGTTACACATCAATGTACCTTAAAATGCAGAAACACTTGGTTCCACCATTAACGAGTTTACAAAATCCGAAGCGATGTTTGCCCTCGATGTCAGTGAAAATAAAAGTAAAATGGCTTGCACGGGGTCTAAAAAACAACAGAAGTTTATGATTGGGGAACACAAATAGCGCTGGCAAAAAATTCGGGTATACTGGTTTATTCTTATAAGCTTGAAGGTGGTTTAAACCTGCTTTAAGTAGCCAACTTCTTAATTTGAAATATCAAACAGAGCGTTGTTTAAAACCCTATGCTTTCACTACGTTTTTTTTTTAATTCAGTAACCACCAAAAACTTACTGAGTTAACTACACATATCTGGTAAATCACTTAAAAATAGCAATTGTAATCATAAACAATTAGTATACATTTAAAGATTTATGTCACTTGCATCAACTTACTGTTGAACATCCTTATTCTCAAATGGAAAACAGAACAGAAGAGATTGTTGAATAATTTCCTGCATTGAAAAAATATATGTTAGCAATTGTAAAAAACACAACACTGCATTGAATTTTTTTGCATTTAGAGCACATTTTTGTTTTGTCATCAGTATGTGAAGCTAATTTTTGGTTGGTTAATATTTGATTTGTCATGTACAACAGGCACATTGATGACAATCTAAAGCAATCTAGACACTAAGAAATGACATTCATCATTGAAACAAAAAAAGTTCAATCCATAATCCATTATGATGATTAATTGTTGTCATATACATGACTGGGCATATTAAATTAAATTTACCTTGTCCGAAAAATCAACAGGATATTTGTAGTCAGTTCTGGGGTCTGCAAAGAAATGACTTAAGTTTATAAATGCAAGCAGTGCGTGATCAATATACTAAGCACCTAATACAACAACATGGCAATCAGCATAAATCCTACCTTCTCCAAGTGGTCTGCAAACTATAAGGAAACAATCAAAGACTTTGGCAACATCCTTTCTGTAAAAAACATTGAAAACTTTGTAATATCTCAAACAACAGTTTGATCCCATAACAATTAGCTTTTGCAGAGTGTGTAACAATGCTAGTGGGGATTACAAACTCCAAACAAGAAATAAACTTTCTTTTTAAACAGTATTGAAATTTACATTGTCACAAACAAAGTCTTTTGGTTTACAAACAGTCCCATCATATCCACCAAAGAAAGTGTTGTATTTATGGTAAATGGTGTTAAGAGGCACCCAACAACTACACCCCTGCTGTGGTGTAAACAGGTGACAATTCTACAACCTCAATTAATATTTCTACCTTAATCTGGATCCCAAGCTTGTCTCGCATGTTTGCTTTTCTTTTGCCATCAGATCGAAAACGTTTGGTCGGATTACGCAACATTCACCTATTCATGGCAATGCATTGGTCTTCAACTACTTCAACTACAAGTGTCAGTTACAAACGTTCACGAAACTTCACGGTTGCAATACCGCAGTGTAATTGGACTCCAGTGATATTTTATTCCTTTAAAATGGTAAACAACAAACAAAATTTTGTTACAAAACGCACGATATTTTACGCAGTAAGAGTGAAAAAAAGTGTTAAGTAACGTGGCGTTTCGTAACTGTCTAAGTTAAAAAATAAAAAGCAAAGGCAGTCACAACTTCCGACTTTCAGTTTTATTGCAAACGAAGAAAAATTCGCAATCGTTAACAAACTGCACCCAAGATGACCCAGTGATCCGTAACAGTGTTAACTCAACCATTACTCATAGAAATCATACCAGATCAGCATGTTTTTTCAATTTTCAGTTTAATATTTTTGACAAATACTAGTTCTCTTTATAAAAGTGAGCCGCTTGTCCAATACGGTAATAGTTTAAAAGGTAGTAATTTAAGACTGCTTGTTGTGAAAGAAATAACGCATTTTCTTAAACATAGATATGCCGGAAACTGTCTATGCCTCAAACTACCATTATTCTTTACTCAGACCGATTGTAAATCATATAATTGCCTAGCTTTACGTTCATTTATTTACTAAAGTTATTTAGCCCAGAGACTAATAAGCATTATGTGTGTGGTTATTCGAACCGAAATATTTTTGTGGTTCAGCAGTTTTTGATGATCACGTGGCAAGCATTTGCGGGAACTTCACCGTTTGGCGGGAATCAAAATTACCTGGCTAAAGATCGAATGAGTGGACGGTTAAAGTCCGAAAAGTATTTGTTTAAGTCAAACGTATTAGTCCTATTTTGACATTTTTTTGACAAAGGTTAAACATTCGTACTTATATTACTTAAATTTCCTTTTTTACTTTTTATTTGAACTGTTAACTGATACATTTCGCTGTTTTGTAACGTGGTCGCAAGTACCGATCATCGGAAAAAATTCACAACCAAGGTGCCCGAATCTGAGTTGACAATCAAACAGATGAAATGTTTCTTGTTGAACATTGCATTTTTTGCTTTGTTGTTTTTCTTACATTTGGCGAGGGCAGAGTTTATAATACCAGTCTTTACTGATGCTGAATTTTGCGACTTAGTTAATAACGCGTAGTTTAAACAAAGCATTTGTTAGCGACATTTCGTCCAATTCGGATTTTTTTAAAATTCACCTTCCTTTGTTTAATAACTTTGTACCAAAGTGTGTTGTGAAAGTTGTTGAAAATTGCAGTTCAGACCTCTAAAAAACCTATCTTGTGTTTATTTTTAAACCTTATCTTTTTTATTGTTCAGATTTTTGGTGTTTGATTTTGTTTCAAACAAATTACAAACACAATGGGGATTTTAGAGAAAATATCCGAAATTGAAAAAGAAATTGCCAGAACTCAGAAAAACAAGGCAACTGAATATCATCTTGGGCTGCTCAAAGCAAAACTTGCAAAATATCGAGCCCAGATCTTGGAGGGTCCAAAATCTTCAGGCCAAAAAGGAGAAGGATTTGATGTTATGAAATCAGGTGATGCACGGGTCGCATTAATTGGATTTCCCTCTGTGGGGAAGTCGACCCTTCTCTCCACATTAACATCGACAACGAGTGAAGCAGCATCTTATGAATTTACGACCTTGACCTGCATTCCGGGAGTTATTCAACACAATGGAGCAAATATTCAGCTTCTTGATTTACCAGGAATTATTGAAGGAGCTGCCGCAGGAAAGGGTCGAGGTCGTCAGGTCATCGCTGTCGGCCGAACAGCAGACATGGTTGTCATGATGTTGGATGCATTGAAAGGAGATGTTCAGAAGGAACTTCTCACCAAAGAACTTGAAGCAGTGGGCATTAGGTTGAACAAAAAGCCTCCAAATATTTATTTTAAAGAGAAAAAGGGAGGAGGTATTTCCATAACTGCTACTTGCACCCAGACAAAAATTTCGGAAAAAATGATTCAGCTGATTTTGCATGAATACAAGATCTTCAATGCTGATGTCGTGTTCCGTGATGATTATGGCGAAGATGAACTTATTGATGTGATAGTAGGGAACCGTAAATACATGCCATGTGTGTACGTGTACAACAAGATTGATCAGATTTCCATTGAGGAGGTTGACAGAATTGCACGGCAACCTCATTGTGTCGTGATCAGTTGCAACATGCTTCTAAACCTTGATCACTTTAAAGATACAATGTGGAAATACCTGGCACTCATCACAGTCTACACTAAAAAGCCTGGCAAGAAGCCAGATTTTGAAGATGGTCTTATTCTCAGATCAGGATCAACAGGGGAGCATGCATGCCATGCAATTCATAGAACTTTAGTTGCAAATTTCAAGTATGGACAAGTTTGGGGACTTAGTGCTAAATATCATGGACAACATGTTGGTCTGAGTCATAAGCTTTGTCATGAAGACGTTCTTCTTGTAACCAAAAAATAATGAATTAAATTTTACATTTCATGTGTATATTTATGTGTGCTGTGTAATATGAAATTTATGACTATGATGTCATGTTTATAAGTGGTTGTTTGCAAATATTTCTGTTGAAGGGTTTTTGTTTCTTTGCTTGCAGTGTACATTCTTACAATTTTTTTTGCCATGCATGGGTGTGCATGTTAAAAGCGTTGTGTTATTTATATTGAAGTGTTTGTATTATTTAATGTGACTTGTTGATTGTAATTGGATAAGTTCATCGGATCATTTGATGCATTGCATTGCAAACAAATCTGTTCAAAGTTCAAACATAGAAAGCCTAATTGATAACTGGTTCCTGTGTTGCATATATTTTAAATATGCCTAAAAGTGATGTATGTAATGCTGTTCCAATTTATCTTTCATCATTTGCTTTTTATTGCAGGCAAACACATAGTAGGAAACCTTGTAAGCAACAAAATGGAGTTTGTAGCCCCTGAGCTAAGTGATGTTGACATTACAGGAGCATTGCAGGTTGGGTTGTTGGGTGATTCCATTTGTCAGGTAACAGTGGAACAACTAAAGAATCCGTCCAGTGGACTCATACTTCAGTTATGCATCAGCATACTTGAAAAACTTGGTGTTGAAACCGACCACCTTGGACAATCTTTGCCTAACCGCCCAATTCTTGATCCGGAAATCTACCGACCGAATGTTATGAGAATCATAAATGTTACTAAGTTATTGAATCATTGTGTGCCAGGTCTGCTTATTGAGACAAGAGACATTATGTATCCAAAATGGAAGCGAATTCGTCGGTTTCTTAACATATTCATAAACTATTTGCGCTACTGGGAATACAATATTTCAACTTGGGAGGAAATCAGTAGCGAGTCTGAAAGTCTTCTGAAAAAGCGTGAGGAACTCTTGAAACAGAATAGCAAGCTGGAAACTGCGTTGCAAGACACAAATCTCTGGTTGAAGCAAAATGAAAGTCACTACATCGAGCAAAGATCAGAACTTGCGAACCTGAAGGAAAAATTTGAAAACATCCTTGAACAGCAGAAGGAAAAAGATAAAGAAAAAGTTGCAGCAAAACTTGAAATTACCAGAACTACAGAAAAATTTGAGATGATTAAAAAAGAGCTTGCAAAAGCTAATGATGAGAAGGAACAAATTTCAATGCAAGTTGTNTGGCAAAAAAGACAATGGCTTATTTTGATTCAATTGTTGATTCAAAGTGTGTTGACATTGACCAGTTTTAAGATGTCTTAGTACAATGTTTGTACAAAATCTTAGTTTTTGTACAGTTTATTTGTTTAAAATTGTAAATTTATACTTGTAAAATCCTATTGTCACTGCCATGGAAACTTTATGTTCCACGATTTTGCATTAGTTGTTTGCAATGCTCATTTAACACTTGATAACCTTCATTTCTCTGCCATAGGTTGAATTAAAACCCTAAGTTTGCTAAAAAAACATGTCATCTCCTGGTCAACGCCGTGGTCGCAGTCGTCGGAGTCATGACCCCGACACAAGCAGTGACCTTGCCATGATGCCCCCGACATCGCCAGCCAACCAAACAGGATTACTCGATGCGACATCCGACTCCATACTTGCTCCCCAAACCCCAGCTAACATGAGCGAGATTGATTTAAGTTCCCCTCTATTCTACGGCACCCCTGGAAGCCTTCGAACCCCGGCTGGTTCTGGATTAACTCCAGGTCGAACTCCTCGAGGGGCACAGACTCCAGTGAGTTCGATTGTGTTTCTTTTTGCATAAAATTGTTCTATGGTTCATCAGATGTAGTAATTTTGGTTTTACCATCTACTTAAACTTCTAGTGATTTTTACCCATTTAATGTGAATGTTTAACTATTTATTGACCAAGTTTTTACGTCATTCCCTTTCAACCTAGGTTCGTCAGCGTCCCGATCTGGGCAGTAGTAGTCGGGTTCGAACCGTCAATCTGCATTCCGACCAGACTCCGAATATTCCTGAAGCTATTCCAGAGGAAAATGAAGAGGTTATGATGCCATCTGACACAGCAGGACAACTTGTTATATGGGGAACAGATGTGGTTGTAAGCAGATGCAAAGCAAGATTCACTCAGTTTATAACAGGGTTAGTTGATGCAATATGTTGGGTGTATATTACACACATAAATCAACTTGCTTAAAAAACAAATAAATATAGATGTTAACTTTCATTACAAAATTATAGAAGGTGAAAATTTGAATTTAAATTTCAAACTTCATAAACTTTTGGTAAAAAACAAATAGGAATGACATAAAAATGGTTTCCTTAAAAAGTAAAAAGAAATTTATACCACCAGACTAAAAATTTGCATGAATATGTTTTGAAATAATTTCAAAACCAAGTTGGTCAATAGTTTTGCAATCAGTAACAAAGTAAGCTTTATTTCATTGTCGATTCAGTGAGTTTAGTCGAAGGGTGGAAAAACCACAATAGGCATTTTGACAGCTAACCATGGGTCTTTTTGAAAAGCTTCGTACCAGAGACAGATGCCATGGAAACTGATGGAATGGATCCAAACGAACCACTCTATCTTCATAAACTGGAGGAAATCAGCGTAACTGAGGATCCGTACTTGGATGTGAATTGCGCACATTTGAAAACACTTGATGGTGATTTATATCGCCAACTGATCTGTTATCCTCAGGTATCCTTACATTGTAATGCTGGTTTAACATTTGTTAGTTTTTTTACTTGTATACTTTGTCCTGTTCCTATGCACTGACAAAGTACATGTTGCCTATGTTTTAACAGCTTGTGGCCTAGAGTTAGCATTTCTAGGAGCTCAAAACGTTTTACCCATTACATACCTTGCCACGTTTAAAATTCTGCACACTTAAAATCTTGCCTACAGCTTGCTAATTTAAAGAATCAATGACTGTGTAACTTTTTTAACTAGTTTTAAACTATTTGTACCTAGTGAAAGGCCTAATGTGAAACTATTACGACTGCATATAACAGACAAACATATGTTTATCAACAGGAGGTGATTCCAACATTCGACATGGCAATCAACGAAATGTTTTTTGCCAAGTATCCAGATATTGCTCTGTCCCATCAAATTCAGGTAAACATGAGTTTAGGTGGAAATCCCGTAAAAAAGTCGAATATTAGAATCAAGTTGAATAATTAAAGATAAGGTATGTTGAGTAAGAATTGGTCATAACCATAGTTGTCTCAATCCTTAAACACCAAGCATCACTTTGAATGCTCAGCCAAGCTCAAGCACTGAAATCGCATTGTTTATCACCTCCTCAGTTTTGAGTAAACTACAGAAGAAAAAAATATTGAAAAAATATAAAAAAAATATTTAGTTTCCTTGGCAAACACAGGCAAAAGTGTTACAAATAATTTAAAAAAGATTTACCAAGAAAACCAGGTCTGGGTGTAGATGTTTTACATTTTGTTTAAAACACTGCACAACGCAGCTAACAATTTAGAACACAGTTTAGAATCCTTTTATGGGACTGTGAAAGTGGTTTAGGGGTCAAAATTATCAATACATTCACCATTTTCTTTCCAACCTTTTGAGTGATTATTCAGCCGAAACTTTTTGTCAGACATGTCTCATAAAGAGGTCCATAGCTTTCATCAAAATTTCGTAATGATCTGTCTCCCAAGGAACAAAAGTCTGGTTTAGAAACAACACTGTATTATTATTTTTTAGGTGAAACCATTCAATGCTGAACGTACAAAAAATATGAGGTCGCTGAATCCAGAGGACATCGATCAGCTGATAACCATCAGTGGAATGGTGATTCGACTCTCATCGTTGATCCCAGAAATGCGTGAAGGGTTTTTCCGCTGCAATGTCTGCCACCACGAGGTGTCAGTAGAGATTGAGCGAGGTCGCATAGCGGAACCGACAGTCTGTGCTCAGTGCAAGACAAGTTACTCAATGTCATTGATTCACAATCGCTCCTTGTTCACAGACAGGTTGGAGATTCTATCAAACTTGTTGGAAAATATTGTAATCTAATATAGCTATTGTAATTGGTTTTTGCTCAATACAATCACACTGACTAACTGAAAAACTGTACAGTTGCATAATTGCAGGTTTAAAACTGGCTTTAAGCTTCTAAAGCAGAAGATATTTTAAACACAATTAAAAATTTGAAATTGCGCGTAAAATTACATTTTATATGAACGATTACAAATTAAATATCCTGAAGCGTTGATTAAAGGTTACAACTAACACAAATAAATATCATTGTACACCACATTGCAAGTTTTTATTCGGTATTACGCCTTTTCCAGCAGGCATACTGTAAGTTTTGCGTATTGGTGGTTAGGAGAGGTTTGGAGCATGTTTTATGAAACCATATCTTTTAAGATAATTTTAAACCCTTTACAACAACTACCGGCTCCAAACCTCCAAACGTACAAGTAATCAACACCGGTCAAAATATATTCTTGTACACCCACAGACAGCTGATCAAGTTGCAAGAGGCACCAGATGATATGCCTGCCGGACAAACGCCCCATGCAGTTGGTCTCCATGCCTACGGTGACTTGGTTGACACAGTACAGCCTGGAGACAGAGTTGTGGTTACGGGGGTTTACCGTGCGCAGCCGCTGCGAGCCAACCCTCGTATGAGGAATGTGAAATCGGTGTATCGGACTCATATCGACGTTCTGCATTTCGAGAAGAAAGAAGGAAAGAGACAACAGCTCTATGAAACTGCTGATGACGAAGACATTCAGGTATTGTGATGTCATAATTTCGGGTGTGCTTCCAAAGGCATATTTCTATTCTCACTCTGTTTTTGTTTCTGTCCAACGCCGGTTTGTTCCTTCCTTTTTGGTCAAGAAAAAGTCGTTTAAATTTGCGAAAACGTTAGATGGGTATTTGAAGTTGTGCACTGTAACTTTGGCCTCCATTTCACCCATCGGTTCACCCACTGTTTCTCAAAATATGTTCTTTGAAAAAGTTGGTTGGGCGTTCGACGAACCATCCATGTAAATGTACTGGATTGTGCAAGGCCCTTAAAAAACTAACACGACGCACAAACGTAAAATTGCATTACTAAATCGAGTATTCACCTAGAAGTTTCATATTTTAATCGTTGGTACAATGCCAAATATTGTAAGGTGTTTTTAATTTTATGTCAGATTCACCCATTTTATAATAACTACTCTAAAAGGGTTTCGATACAACATTGCTTTAAATGTATTTGGTTCAACTAATCAACAACTCGATCACTTTTTTTAGATGCAATTTAGTAAGGAGCGGATCGAAAAGATCCGTGAATTGTCAAAACATCCGGATGTTTACGACCGACTTGCCCGCGCGGTGGCGCCAAGTGTTTACGAACATGACGACATCAAGAAAGGGATTTTGTTGCAGGTATTGTCAAGCGGAGAAAGTTTATGACAAAACTGTTTTTTATCGTAAATATACTGGCCAAGAAATGGTTTGAGGCGACAAGATTTGTTGAACAAACATTTCGGCAAAAACTTATGCCATGATCAGTTATTAACAGCTACTTGGACCAGTATTTTTGTGACAAGAATTACGAACAAATCCGTGTTTAGTATTTCAAAGGTGTTTTATGTTTTGAGTTGCCAGGATTTTAGAAGTTGTAAAAAATGCCCTGCTGTTAATTTTATAGCGATTTTCGTCCGCGTAAAATAATTCAATTCACTTCTAAAACTTGATTTTGGCAACTCTGTTAGATGTTTAGTGACAAAGGCACATCAGTGCAGTAATCGTAATGAACCACGGGTGCTTAATACAGACGATTCCAGTTTCGGATAAACTATAATAGAGCTGAAGCTTACAGCAAAATCGAATCTCTATTATGGATGTGTAGTGGTTTCGAAGTCACAGTAAAACCTTATGTGTCCAAACTACTCAGATTAGTGTGGCCTTGATAACAACCCCAGCTTCTTTGCAGTTATTCGGTGGATCTCGCAAGGAGATGAAAACAACTGGACCCCGTGGTGGGGTGAAGGGAGGTTTGAGATCAGAAGTCCACGTTCTTCTGTGTGGCGATCCTGGCACCAGCAAGTCACAGTTATTGAGATATGTGCATGACAAACTCGCCCCGCGCGGACAGTACACAAGTGGGAAGGTCGGTTGTAACTTTTGTTGCATGTTAGTTGTTTCACCAGTTTGACAATTATTTTTTTTTAAATTGTCGCCTGGAATTTTTATGTCAACTTTTAAAAACCGCTGTTGTCGCTGTTGCTTTGTTTTCTGGAATAATGTTCGCCCATCAAAGTTGAATTTCTTGCTTGTGAAAAATATGGAACGCAAAAACTGCATTACGTAACATTTATGTGATGTCACAATTCTGCGATCGTCACTGCATTGCGAACTTCATTATTACACGCGCGCTGGTCTGACATCACCAACACGTCACTATCAAAGTTTTCGATATGACGTCAACCATATGATGCTTAACAACCCATGCATTGCACAGGGATCCAGTGCTGTTGGGCTGACAGCTTACATCACAAAGGAACAAGAGACCAAACAACTGATGATGCAGCCGGGTGCTCTCGTGCTTTCAGATAACGGAGTTTGTTGTATCGATGAATTTGACAAGATGAACGACAGTACCAGGTAACTGTGGCTAATTAAGGAATAGTTGTTATCCGTGGAAAACTGATGAGAGGATGAAGATTTTTGTGAAAATTTGCACCTTTTCTGACATTTGGCAAAACAGAAAGTTGGAAAAATAAAAAAGAGCTGTTAAATGTCTTTGCAATAAACGTCATTATCGACATGTCACACAACGAACGATGACGAACGCACTGACACAACACGCCTTCTAATGCTTAACCAAATCCCTACAGCATGCCGGAAGCATAACATCTGTTCATGGTTTTGTCCCGCTGATGTATATGCCAGGACTCGAGGTTTTTGTAAAGTTTTTTGGCACAGATTTCGATAAAAATCAGCATTTTACTACTACATCTCGACATCTTACGTTCCTTATTCAAATAGAACTCTAACATTCAGGTCGATTCTTCACGAAGTGATGGAACAGCAGACCCTCTCCATAGCGAAGGCTGGGATCATCTGCCAGTTAAACGCGCGCACATCTGTACTTGCTGCCGCCAACCCTTGCGAATCACAGTGGAACTCGAAGAAGACGATTGTGGAAAATATAATGCTGCCACACACGCTCATGTCACGTTTTGATCTCATCTTTCTTATGCTGGATCCACAGGTGCAATATTTATGTATTCTGTGTTAGTTTATTAATTTGTCGCATACAAATGTCATTTTTGATTGATTTCTGTAACTTGCGTTGTTGCAAACATCTTTGCTAGACCAAACAATTAGTGATTTTTAGGGTGCATCCACATTTTCATAAACTTGTACTTGTTGCAACGCCGGGTAGTCTCCTGTCGTGGGTTCGAATCTCACCGCAGACTCGAGTTTTTTACCGAAGCCTTGCTGAATAGAACGGTTTTGAAGACCGATTGTGATTCGATATAACGCCTCTTGCAGGTCTGACGTACTATGATTCATATACGAGTGTACCTGTATCGTTGGCCTGCATGAAAGCTTCAGGGCGAATACCAATATCCGACATAAACATGTAATCCACTTAACAGGACGAGGCTTACGACCGTCGTCTCGCCAGCCACTTGGTGTCGCTGTACCACAGGTCACGCGAGGAGGCGGAAATGGATGTGCTGGACTCGGAAATGCTCAAGGATTATCTGGCATACGCGCGGGCAGTGATTAAACCGAGGCTGTCTGAAGATGCTGGCCAAGAGTTGGTTCAGGTAGATTGGGCTGTGTTGATAGATTTCCTGCAGAACCGCCACATGCAATGAATGCACAAATTTTCCGCTGTATCAATTTAGATGCGCCACAGAAACTTGTGCCTTTTTTCAGTTTACAGTATGGTAATATTGGCACATGTGGAAGTTATGCATTCTGTCTAACGTCGGATTGTCTACGCGTTTTGGTCAAGAAAGAATCGTGCGATTTTTGTTCAAATT
>QXVZ01013074.1:0-19261 GCA_008931825.1 Phallusia fumigata | reverse complement strand
AAAAGAATAATCGTTGGCAATTTCCTTTGTATTTGAATTGGCGGCAAGAGCTACGCGACACGCGACAAGCGACTATCGATGTGACGCGCCAAAAAAATTAAAAAAAAAATTTGCTTCATTGCAAAATTTGCTTTTTAGAGTTAAAATGTTGATTTGAATTGTACAGGATTATTTAGTTCATTATGGGTCCACTGGGTTGGAGCAATGCCGCTCAAGTTTCTTGCTCAGGGAAACACAAGCGACCGAGACAGGATTAAAACTCACAATAACACAACTGTCCTTCCGCTGTCATGTTTTAACGCATATACTTTTTGAAAATCTTAAGTCGTGTCCGTAATTGAAGTCTTGAAACGCAGGATGGCCATTGCAAAGATCGATATCACCAACAGTTTGTAAGGAGATGCGTAAATCGTATGGGACACGAACTGATACGAATTTCAACAATAAAATAGGTTTTCAGTGTTCCTCTGTTTGTAAATATTTGATTGACGTTTCCCAAGCGGTTGTTCCGCATCAAAATTCCCAGTTACACGTCTCAAGGTTTAATTTTGGCATAATTTGGTACAAAATCTCTCACCATGTCACGCTAGAATGTAATTTAACGNAGTTCTTAAAATTATCGTTGGTAAATAACAATATAAAAACCAGCGACAAAATACACTGTTGGATTTGTTTTCGCAGTAAAATGCTGAGAAATTACAGCTTGTAGTTAACCTCTCACAACTTCCACATAACCTCACAAATGCTTCAGTGTTTTGCGTTTTCGCCAGAAAATTAAGTTAATTTTACAAATATTTCGGTTATTGTGGAGTTGTTGTTAGCTATACCACAAACGCTCAACGATCTACAAATGTGTTAACGATTTATTTGACGTTAAACAGAATTGGATGTCCTTTTATGTAGGGGATGTCGTCTCCGCTCGTGCGTTGGTGGCGTTGTTGTGTCATCAACAACAATTTTTATTTGGAAACGTTTTGTCCATATACCTAATCGCAAGCGGTTCAAAGACCACGTGCATTTTTCCCGCCTTTACAACGATTCGTGTAATAGGCGAAGAGCAATCCCAACCATTTTTAGGGCTATCAAAAGCCTTTGTTTTGGTTTCAAGCACCGCGTGCATTTTTCACGCCTTCACACCGATTTGTGTAATATAGGCGAAGAGCAATCCTAGGCATTTTTAGGACTATTATTGCATAAGCAAGTGGCTCTCAACCTTTTTTCTTGTGTGTACCCCTTTGAAATCACCAAGCTGTTTTCGTATCACCTTGTGTAATTTGCGGAAAATAATAATTGTTTTCACGTTGAAATGAGGAACTATTTTTGTTTGGGTGACATTAATGTAATGTAGTATTTGTATAGTTGGCCCCAATGATTCTGCCTCCCCGTACCCACTGGAAACAGATCTCGTACCTCCTCAGGAGTATGGGTACGCCTGGTTAAGAACCCATGCTTTTTAGCTCTAAAATCAAATTTTATTGGTTCACAGGTATTTACTTTGATTACAGCGCAACCCGGCCAGTGCCATTATAGACAAGATAAAACAAAACGTCTAGATAGGAACGCGGCGGTTGTGGGGGTTTAACAATAATGCGCCAAAGTTATTTGCGTGGGCAATAACTAAGTGGATTGCAGTGACGTGCGGGCATGCCAAAAAACAACTTGTACGTTTACACGTCCTTGAAAGATAGAACGCAAAAAGAAGTATGTTTTGGTGCTTAGTTACAAACCGTGAAGATAAAAGCGTGATTGCTGATTCATGTAGGTGCCATAACATGGTTTTAGGTGGTTGGAATTGGCACGAGTGGTGAGGCTTTGGACTTTAAAGAAAAATCAGCAAATGCAGCTGGAAGCTTGTACATAATGTTAAACTATCTAGTAAGCTATAANTGAAAGATAGAACGCAAAAAGAAAGTATGTTTTGGTGCTTAGTTACAAACCGTGAAGATAAAAGCGTGATTGCTGATTGTTTGGTGCTTAGTTACAAACCGTGAAGAAAAAAGCGTGATTGGAATTGGCACGAGTGGTGAGGCTTTGGACTATACTTTGAAAAAAAATCAGCGAATGCAGCTGGAAGCTTGTACATAATGTTAAACTATCAAGTAAGCTATAAAAAANTGAAAGATAGAACGCAAAAAGAAAGTATGTTTGTTTTGAACTTAACATCATTCTGCGTTAAGAGTATGTAAGCCTTTGCTTGCCAAACTAATACACTACCATTTTTGGTAAAAATATATGTCCTATTTTGTCTACAAACGCGTGCCCTCCTAAACTACAGGTTCCCTTGGCTCGCAGTGTAGTGCGTTTGCAATGGCTTTTAAGCACAATAACTCCGCTCTGGTAACATTTTGTCCAGCGATTTCGGCGCTCTTTTTCCAAACGGACATTTGGTTTTAGACTGGATTGGTTAAAGACATATTATGAAAAACTACATCATTGAATACTCAATGTTATAAAATAAACAAAACTTTTTTTACCCTTTGCTAAACTGGGTGCTGTTTTAGCTTGATGTTAGTTTTAGACCTGGATATAAGTGTTGAGTCAGTGCTGGATTAATCATGAAGCAAAATATGAACGTGCTTAGGGCATCAACGGAAGGGGGCACCACAGAAAATTTTTATGACTGAAAAACATTTGGTGATTAGATTTATACTTTGAATATACATATACGTTGGCAACTGTAGCGGGTTTTTAATCGGCACAAAAAATAATCCAACTATACAAATATAGAACAAATAAATGTTGCATAATTTTGACCATCGATATGCCGTTTACTGATGGTGATGTTATATGAAGAACACCATGCGCTCAGCGTAAAATTATTTGCTAAAGGATAGTTAGACTTTGATGTAGACATGAGCGTCGATTCCCGGGGTGGCGGCCAGACCACTGAAAATTTCTAGGGTGGCAGCCATTATAAATAGTCTATGTTGCCACTCCAAAAATTTCCTGGATTCGTTACTATATTCTTGCTTTCAAATTTTTTGAATGACTTGCTCCAAACATGTGCGAGGCGAGCGACGTTAAGCCACTTGGATCACATTATACTTCGCCACCCCACATGAAAAAAAAATTGCTAAAAAATCGACGCCTATGGATGTTGATTAAGATGATTATTATACGTCCCCCTATTCCTTCGTAGCAGGGGTGCACAACTGTTTGCCGGCCACATCAGCGACTTTATTTCATCATCGATCGTAACATGTAAAAGTGGCAGATGTAGGTCACAGCACAATCTATTGTTGTGTCACAAACGTGTACTGCAATGTGTCGCAGTATTCCAACACACATGACAGAACTTTCTGTAACTGCATGTTGGATTGTTATTCCCTTCGCTCAACGCACTGTTTCATTAAGAACAAGCGAAAAACTAGACTTCCATAATGGCGCAATTAAACAGCACTGTCAATAGCCAAAGAACTATGTCAGTGGCACAGGTAACTACGCGTTAAGTCGCAAAATCTTTTAACAGAGTTATTTGATACGCATGAGGACGAATGTAGCCACAACGACCTTAGTATCATTGTTTTATTTTTTAACAATATCGCTTTTCCCGCATATTGTTTAGTTATAGTTTAAAATGTGTTGATCAAGAACAATTTGGTGCAGCGTTTTGAAATTTAGCATCTACAAAACAAATCGTTGGATTCAACATTACAGTCGCTTTGTAGTTATCGTTAATACCCGTATAATTGTAATGCAACCATGACCGTGGATTCACTGGGAAACAACTGCGTTTAAAGTCATAAACGCCATACCTTGACGAAGCTTTATACCAGGGGTAGGCATACTGCAGCCCGCAAAACCTTTTATTCTGTTGGCCCGCTAGATATTGTTACAAATTAGCATATCAACCCAATTCATTATTCATTAGTTTTTGATCACACTTCACTTTGTCAATTAAACATGTGTAAAGCAAACGAATTTCTAATTACCTTCCGGTTTTATGCAAATAGCAGCGAACCTGCACAAAATCACTATGAAAAGAACTAAAACCAGAGATGGCCACTACCGTCTGTCGCGTACTCGGCGCCTATGGGCCGCCAAGTTATTTTTTTTTATTGCATGTTATAAAGAAATATGATCTGGTAATATCCCATTTATTCGTGCTTAGAAGTGTGACAAAATATAAATTTTGTAATGACTTCCTTGTTCTTAGTGAGGATGGCGGTACGGTACGGTACGTATTGAGTTATTCGTACCCCGTACCTCGTCGTAAAAGGCTTATCGTACCAGTGTACCGTGCCTTTTAGTGGTTTTCGCTGTGTACCACGCAGTACCATTGTACCTTACTGCCATTCTAGGTTCTTACACACTTTTGTAATCCAGCTAAAGAATGTTTATCAATGCATGTACGCCATTACATACACTTTAATATATACGTGCGCGGCCTCACTAATTAGTATTTGTCGCCGCTTGGTTATGTATCCATGCTCCATGGGCTCTAGCCAGGAATCAATTTAAATGTCTGACCCTCAATAATCAGGCTCTCTTCGCTCGCCACCACTGTATGGGGGCACCAAGATCTTAAGTGCTTAGGGCATGTAAAGGGCTTAATCCGGCCCTGCGTATAATCAACAATTTTATTGGTGTTCTCCAGGGTACTTAGCCAAATAAATCGCCAGTAACAATTGTAAACAAAACACATCGTAGTCGTTGTCCCCTAACATAAATTACTGCACTCCAACAGAATCGATATTTGTACCTTGTACACTATTGCAATCACATGAAACGAATAAACGTTATTCAAGCCCTTAACTACGTGTACGTAAACATACTTTGTAAGTTTAGTGCGTTTAATCATTTGTAGCGGAAATGTCACTCTCCCCGGGGTTGTACAAGACGCCCCGGCAAACCAAGGTTACCTTAGCAAACCACATTATCTGCCGCTACTGCTACAGTTGTTTGTCAAGCAGATACCACATGAAACTTAACATTATTTTGCACTGCGGGTATAATAAACCTTTAATTGTAAAATTGTTTGACGTTTTTTAATTAGTTCTTGTTTTGGTTAATTTGGGTTTAACAAACGAGTGCATAAAAACTGCAAGATATGTCGGTCCGCAGCTTCAGGCACCTAAAATAGCATTTGCGGTGCTAACTGTTTCAAATTTGAAACTATACCTTCCGCGCACTAGACCCGAGGTTTTGAGGTTTACAGAAAAATAACGTATTATTTCAAAATAAATGTAAAAACCTTTTGTACACTTAGTTCCAGTTTGCAGCAACACAGATATGCCCAGCAACGTTGCATACCAACCACCCACTGCTGGAACAACAACCCATCCCGAAACAATCACCTTTATTTGTACCAAAAATTACACTGGATATGTGATAGCACAGTGTTCAATAAATGGCACTTGGAATATAAACAACAGTTGCATTGGTAATAGTTGTTTCATTTTAATTCTTTAGAAACATGTACCCGAACCATGGTTACTGCATGCGTGTTTACGAAAAAATGTAAGAAAACATATACTGCTCCGTTTTTATGTAACTGTATCACATCAAATGCTGTTAGCACTTTGTCAACGTGTTAGGAAAGCACAACATCTTTCGTTTTTTTGCAAATTACTTTAAAAACTTTTAATCCCCCCGCTCTGACCCCAGGGCTTGTTTGTTCTACTGAAATATTTCCTACAATATTTTTACATAGCTTTACAATTTTGCATACAAAGCTTTACATTGCGTTGTTTATTTTAAAATGTGATTATTTTTGTACAGGAACAGGTGATCAAAGCACGATTCTATTAGATGATACACCAATTAGTAACTTGCTTGGTATTTCGCAAGTCGGTGAAACTGTTACTGTTCCTTGCAACGCTGGACATACTAACGCAACATGTATGGGTCCTGGGTATTGGGCTACAACAAACTGTTTTGGTATGTAAAACATACACACCTATCATAATTAGGCTGCGTTTGCAAAGACAAAAAAAATTACAAAGGCTGGTCTGAATTAACCACTAAGCAGTATAAACATGTGCTTATGGCATCGAGTAAAGGGCACCACAAAAACTCATCATACCCAAAGTTATGTTTGGAATGAAATGAATTGAAATTTGAGGTGAAAAATGCACGTCACCATGAAATATATATAGACAGAACGTGTCGCTCAAAAAAACACGAAAAAGCACTGTTTCATTAGCCACCTAGGCAAAACTAAACTACAATCTGCCGACATCAAATAGCGTTTTCAACAGCTAAAGACACTCATGAGAATTCGACATTGGCACAGAAAAGGATGGCAGTACGGTACGGCATGTTAGTACGATATGGTACGCAGTAAAAATCAGCCAAAGGTAACGGTAGGTGGTGGACTTAACTCAAAACGTACCGTACTACCATCCTTGGGCACAGGTATCTACGCGCAAAGTTACAAAAACTATAACAGAGTCTTAAAACGGCACGTCAATAAAATGTTGAAATAGGTCACATTTTGCCATAAATTGGTTGCCTTCCAAAAATGTGTCTTACGAACAGCAAATGGTCATGTATTCATTTTTGTAAATAAAAAACTGCCGGTTCGACTAATCAGCCTTTTAATAAAGCACTGAGTATAAATCATATCCTTAGACTGCCTCTCAAAATATTCGACAAGTAAAAACTCGCGACAAAAAAAAAATTTTCGGCATGAAAACTATATTATAAAATTCAAGACAACAGTGTTAATTTGTAAAGTCATTTTTATCGTAATAAATTATTTCGTATTTGGTTCCAGTTTTATGTAACTTTTTCACGTAGCAAAAGACAAGTTAATCTCCCATTGCAAAGGCACTGTAATGGAAGAGTGTCCGAAAGTAACGTACACAAGGTATATCGACGGGCTACACTGTTTGTGCGCTGCGGGGTACAACATTTTTAATGTGCGTAAACGGTGTTGCCGCTTCTTACACTTGCACTTTAACACCCAAAACAGAATCACCTGGTGCCTAACCCCAATTTGCCATTTTTACAGCTAAAAACTTCACTTGTGATCCAAAGCTGTTTATTGTGGTTGGAGTCATCATTGGAATTATAATAATTGTCTCAATGATGTTGTACTTGTTGTACAGAAAAGGTAAACGTTAACTGAAGTACGTTTGCAACACAGATGCTTAATCGCAGGCGAAACGACTGCAATTTTGGCGCTTTAAATGCCTTGCAATCGCCTTTTTCCACTTGTCAAACGTCTAGCACCTTGGATCTTTCTTATTGATAACAGATGCTTAATCGCAGCCGAAACGACTGCAATATGGCGCTTTAAATGTAGAAAAATTCACACTGCTTTTACTATTTGGTTCAATTTTGGTAATTATTTTCTATGTATTTTAAGTTCAACAAAAGTAGACCGCAAAAGACATCCGACTAGAGGGAAGAAAGAAAAGCTGCAGTCGTACGGAAGACATCTTGTCTGGCGCATAACTAACCTGCAAAAATGTTCTCTTCATAGAAGTAGAGCATTAGCGTAAAGTTTAGAAAAGTTTTAGAGGACTGTGTTAAACTGCAGCAACCCCTATTTTTTCTTGGTATCATCGATAACATTCAATACAACAAGACCCCTTTCTTCAATTCTTTCGTTAATTGTACAAGTACAATATTTAATCGTTTCACTTTTACCATTATGCCACTTGAGCACAAACAATAATTCACTATGACGTCATAAAGGCCTAGGTTATGGAAAAAATACAAAAATCTTTGTGTGGAACTGTGCGCTTCACAGTTCCAGCTGCGTTGTGTTTGGCTAATATGCTCAGTCAGCGCACCTTGTGCACATACACCTTATGCGCACATTTTTCTATCTGCACGTTTTGCTCACATTGTGCATCTACACAGTACGCACATTTTTCTATCTGAACATTTCGTGCACATTTACCGCGTGCAAATTTGTTTCCCCTGCACATTGTGCACATTTTCGCGCACAATGTGCGAAAAAAGTTCGCATCCCCGTCTCCTAGTTTGTCACAATCTTGTGACGTAGCAACGTTGGCATTATATTACCGGTTTTACTTTTTTTTCCGCGTGGCTTACCGTCATAGAGGCAGCAATTGTTACTTTTGTTTTTTTCTGGTGCAAATTTGTACATATTTCCGTCTGTAGTTGTGGTTGCACTTGAGTAACTCCGACATTTTTTAACAGCATGACCGACCTTTGTTGCCTTGTTTTGCCCTGTATATTTGCTTCTACCATGTCATTTTGAGTTTTTGTACTAATCCAGGTAATGCCTAACTGTCAAAAATGTCTTAAAGTTGCTTCGGCTTTTGGTGCCTAGAACGTGATATGTTTTTTTTTTACAACCCCTGTATGCCGCAGTTTAGCAGTTGTAACGTCATTCACTTATAAGTGTAATTAATTTATGACATTACCATGTTTGTGCATCACCACCACACGGGTGCTGTGCAATCGTGTTTTTCCACTTGTCAAACGTCTAGCACCTTGGATCTTTCTCAGTAACAACAGCATTGAAATATTAAACAGCCACATACATTGTGTTGTGTGTAATGATGCCATAAATGTTGTATTTGTTTGACGTTACGCCACGGCAAACATAGACTGTCATGCTGAAATTAGCTGTTCATTGTTTGCCAGAAGTAAAGTTTAATTGCGACTTTGGTAAACAGAGATTAAGTCATGTAGGCGCGTTGCGCGTACGGGTTGTCAGTGTAGTAATAGCTCGACTTGAATTAAACCCAACCAGGTATAACAATTTTGTACCCACACTAAATTTTGTAGGTTTTAGGAAAAACAATATCATAGATAAATTGGTAGGTTTTAAATTACATACACATAAAAAACGGTGATTGCAACTTCAATGCAAAGGTACTTTTTATCATATAAAAACATAGTTTTATTTGCATTCAAATCGTTACTAGTTTGCAATTACATTCACTGATAGACTGTCGCACTGAATTTTGATTATAATGTACTGAATACACATTAACCTTGACTTTAAATTAAAGCAGACCTAATTGTCATTAAACGTCACACAAAAACAAGTTTCAGGAAAAAGATAAATAGGTTTTAACAAAAATGAATTTTTTGGTTAATCGTTGAAAAAAAAAATTGATTATGCGTTACCCAATTACATCGAGTGTACCAGGTTTAATAAATTGCCAGTTACACCGCTGTTTGCCCAATGACAGACGAAAAAGGGGGCGTATAACTTTATGGTTTGCTCAACAGAGGTGATTAAAGCAGTGTCATGTTTGTCAAATACATCACTGCAATCTTGTATCGGGCTATGGAAAGAAGGTGTCACGTAATTAAATGTAAAGTTAAATTCACTTGCTTGTCTTGTTTCAAACTGCGTTTCACAAAAGTACTTATGTGTAAGTATTGCAGACAAGGATGATATGGGTACACCAATGGTTTTCGAAACATTTGTGTTCAAAACTAATATGCTGCGGTCTAGTGTACAAGCTGCCGTCGTCAGCACAACTAACTCAATTAAACACACCAAGGCACCAAAGAACGCATTATGTGTAAAAATTGCGATTTGAAATTGACTGTACAAGGCAAATTAGTCGGGTTATGGAGCATCCAATCTTAAAGTCCGTGAAATATTAACTTAAAAAAAATGATTTGTGTGGTGTTGATACTTCCCAGGAAAAATTGTCGGGGCAAAAAAATAATCTTTTATTGTCTGAATTCCGTTTAAGTGTCATAGGGTGACAATTTAGGGTTGGTTGGACTTAATGCACTTCCACGGTGATGCTTAGTAATGCAAACCACGGATATTGTCAGGTAGTAATCTAGGTGATAAAGCTCTGTTCCCCAAAGTAGCTGAATATTTGCATTACTTTGGACTCGTATATCCTGAGTTTTGTAATGTGTGTGTGCTTTTTGCTATTTTACCTGTTCCAATTTTGTTCCTGTGGAAAAAACTGGTTTACTTTGATTTGTGTCAGCGTCATTTTGTTTGTGCAGCATCGCTTCGTCAAGGCTACAAATGTGTTGTTTTGCGCGCCGTTTAACATCTTGTGCCATGCTAACTTTTTATCCTCGTGCCCTTATCGTAAATTGCTTGCCTTTATGGTTGAGGTAGGCTATGTCACAACCGGGCATTTTTTGGGTGATAATGAAAAACATTCTTAATTATCTTCATTGTTTAAATCAGGGGTCTCAAACACGCGGGCCGCATGTGGCCCCCACGTCTTCTTGTGCGGCGCTCGAAGCATTTTGAAAGTTCAAGTAGTTTGTTTCACTTGCCGAATAAAGTGCCCCGCCAGCGAGTCAACATCATACATTGATTCCAAAGTACAAATAGCTAGAAATAGATGCAAGATTTTGAGGAAGAAAGGTGTACTAGCCCTAACTGATATAAACAACTATTGCAATTATTGCGTCACTGAAGTGCCATTGTCCTTTTGTAAATCTTTTAAGATGGTGGCTGCAAAGCTGATTCGTTAACTTTGCTATATTTTTGTTTATCATCTTGTTTTGGTCTACCGGTATTAAAGAAGCGTAATAGCTGTATCCAGCAAATTTAAAACGCAGAGCAAATTTGACTTTTGCAAAATTACTGCAGCACAACTTCCCATAGCGCGGCCCTTGAGTTACTTTCAAGTCTTCATTTGATCCGCGAAGACATTTGAGTTTGAGACACCTGGTCTAAATGGTAACAAAAGTACGCGCTTATGCGGTCTGTTGCAATTACAAATGTTGGTAAAATATAACGGATGCTGCGTTGAAGTTGATCCGGTGGTCTTGTGTTGATGCGTGGTGGGCATGAACTGACTTCTTTGCATCACTGTTGGCAACATTCCGCTGTTGTACTTTTCGTCAGGTCTTGAATGACCTTCCTGTCCCTCCTATGTTGTGTCAGTGCATGCGCTATCGTTCGTTGTGTTTATCGATGTGTGCGCGAGCGCTGCAAATTTTTCGTTTTGTTGTGTTGTTTGGTGTTATTTATCCTGAGGAAGACGACCTGTATAGAACGTTGAAACGTTGGTACGAAAAATGCATTTGCTAGAAGAGCCTTCGCAAATTTGTACAATGCCTAGTAGCAACAGTTTACATGTAGACCAGGGTTTCATATGACATCAAATTTATGTCTTGCTCGCAACACGTCACACCAGCAGTTGGCCTTAAACACTTTGGGACCCTTCAGTTTAAAACTATTATTCGCAACTCAACTGTACAAAAGATAGGTGTTTCAATCGCTTGTTGATTTTTGCTTAAAATGCGTGGACGGATTAGATTAAGGTCAACGCATGCTATATGTGAGAACTTGACAAGCCGTAACCTTAGTAAAGCTCCTGAGCTTACCAGGGTAGAGTCCCGGAATCTCCACACATGTGTCTTGCTCCTCTGATTGTTTGTTTATTATCTTATTCAAATCGAATATAAGACAAGAAAACAATGCATTACAGTTTGATTAAGAATCTTAAAGAAATATTAATTATCTTCCAAAAAAGACTGATTTGCGTCATGTAAAGCCATTATGACTTAGCTACTGTTCGGCTACATCTTCTGCGACCAGTTACGTCATCGGTGCGTTTTATAAACCCCGAATAATTAGGCGTTAACGGTTTAAAGTGATTGATTCACATTTCTAAATTCAACAAACGAATAGCTAATTACAACACAGCACGAAAGATACAAAGGCACCAAGTGGTGTAAGAAAATAACTGTTACGCGAGGTGGTGTTGACTAGATTCAAATAGAAATACAAAGGGCAGTATTTGTATGATTGTGATTTGGCAATAAACAAACAAACAGGTAAATAAAAAAACGGCAGTAGTTAAACGATGTAGGATAGAAACGACGCGGAAATTTAGTGCATGAAGTATAAAAATGTTCAACAGTTTAACAGTCCCCAAAAACTTTTCCAAACTTTGCACCAATAATCTACTTCGGTGAAGAGAACATTTTTGCAGGTTAACTATTTGTCAGGCAAGATGTCCTTCGTACGGTTCCAATTTGTCTTCTTCCTTGCCTCCAGTCTGATTTCTGTTACGGTCTGCATTTGTTGAACCTAAAATACATCAGAAATAATTACCAAAATTTCCGGACAGAACTACTTTGTTAGCCCTTCGTCAGGAAAATCGGGACAAATCCAGAAAAAATACTGTTGTGGAATTTCTGCCAAAACCTTAGAAATTGGCTTTCGTGTCCCAAACCTCTTTCTGTGCGCGTTGTTAACAAAGTTATGATTTTACCAAACCAATAGCACAGCTCAACAAAATTAAGCAGTATGCATTTTGGTACATCTCCAAATGCGCTAAATTGCAGTCGTTTTTCGTGCAAACGCACGCGGGACTTTACAGTTAACATTTACCTTTTACGTGCAACAAGTACAACACCACTGAGACAATCAATACAATTCCAAAGATGACTCCAATCGCAATAAACGACTCCAGATCACAAGTGAAGTTTTTAGCTGTAAAAAATGGCAAATTGGGTTTAGGCACCAAACGATCCTGTGTTGATTTTACGTCATAAGGGTGTTGAAGTGGCAAGTTTAAGAAACGGCAACACCGTCTACACACACGCAATTAAAACAGTTTTTGTAGCCTGACGATATTCCTTGTGTGCGTCACTTTCGGATACTCAGTTTAATACAGTGGCGGCAACCTGTCTTTCGCTACGCGAAAATAGACAGTGCGTTGTAATCCATTTATCAGGACCTAAACATTTTACAAAAGCTGTCTCATAGTTGCAAGGAAGAATAACAGTTTCACCGAGTCGCGAAACACCAGTCAATTTCGTCTTTAGGGAAACGTCCGAAGAAAACTTTCTTGGATCACATGATCCTGTACAAAACAAATTAACTTTAAATTTGATTAACTAAAAAAATAACATGCAGAAAAATCACACTAATACCAGTTACGTCCCAAGTGCCATCTTAGGTTGTTGTTTCAGTGGTAGGAGTTTGGTACATACCGCTGGTTGGAATGTTCGTGTTGTTACAAACTGGAACTAAATATAAAATAAATTATAAAAAAGACTTTACAAATGAATACTGTGGCATCGAATTTTATCATAAAGTTCTCTCACCAAAAAGCCGAAAATTGTCTTTGTTGCAAGTTTTTACTCATCGAGCATTTTGAGATGCAGTCTAAGCGATTTGTTTTTGTTGAAAGGCAGCTTAATTGAACTTGGAGTTTAAATTTACAAAAATTAATAACGGAGTATTTGCGGTGCATAAATGCTATGAACGCACCAATCTATCGACCAAGAGAATTGACAGTTTTAGAAGGCTTTGAGTTTTATGACCAAATGTAAATCAGACGTTTTCGCTTCGCCAAGCACACTTTTATTTACCGGCACTGCAGAATGATGTTAAGTTCCATGTAGCATTCGCTTGACAAACAGCTGTAGCGGTGGCAGGGAGATAATGTGGTTCGATACATGAAAACTTGTGTGTGCTGAGGTAACCCTGGTTTGCTGGAACATCTTGCACAACCCCCCAAAAGGTTACATTTTCACAATCTACAAAATATTAAATACACGAACTATACGAAAGTCGCTATGTGGTACAGTGATGGCGATGATATATGATTGCATGGGAAAAGCTGCAAAACGCACAGTTGTTGTAAAGACGAATATCTATGCAAACCTCAGTCTTAATTTTACGTGTATTTTAAACTAATACTGCCACATTTTTAGTTTTTTTTTCTCGAAAGTTCTGTTTTATTTTGGGTTAAAGTTAAAAACATTTAACAGAAAATCTCGTTTACTAAATCAATTCTTGATAAAAGTCTTACTTTTGCAGATAGATAAAATATTCTGACATCAAAAAGCGAACAGCAATATTTATTACTAACTTAACAAAATACACTTGAAGTTTTACATCTACAATATTATGAACACTTACCAGCGACATTTAAGTTTACATGATGCACAGCAGCATGGACTTGCCATATTATACTAACGAAGTCGGATTGTAATTTATCAATAACAACCTCGAGTATGTAAATTTTCGTTTGGTTGACATCGGTGGAACATTTGCAAAAACAAAAAATGCAAAAAAACTCAAAGCTCAAGTTATTTTCTACTCAACCCGAAAACATCTTGCAGTTAAAAATTAAACAAGTTGTTCTATTTAGGGTTATTACCTGAACTGCGTGTTTGATAGGAAGTCGTTTTGACACATTTGCACACCAGTTTGAAATTCAGCCAATCCAATCGTCTAAAACGTGTGTTTGTGTCGATAAAAGTAATTTTGGTTGACTTTTGAATTAGTTGGGAAACAATTGGCTATCAGAAATAGCCAATTGCGTCCAGTCTGAACATACTGTATTTTAACACATGCACGACGTTTTTTATGACATCGCGGTAACATCAAATATCGATAGCAACTAGATTGTGTGCATCAGATTTGATTTACTGCGTTTGATTAGAACAAAATTTTACCTACATTTTCATAACGGGCATCATTTAGGTAAGCTGACACAGCAAAGTGACTATCTGGGACATTTGAAATCGTAGCAGTGACTGTTACAGGTGATCCTCTTGCCTGTCTGGGTTGGGAGGAAACTGATAAGCTGACATCTATTCCTGTAACAAAGATTTTATGTTACGTCATAGAACAATAGTCCATGGGTATAAATGAACTCGCAATTTTAAGGTTTTCAAGAGTACAAAAAAATTGTCAAGCGACCACGCTTCTTTGAACTGGGGTGAATAAGTATGTCGACTATGGTCTAATTTGTTGGGGTCACGAAACGCCTTTATCCGTCAGGGCTCGAAGCTTGAAAACGAAATATTCTGCAACGAAACCAGTGGAAAACGTTTAACAGTTGAATTCGACTTTTGACAGCAACAATCGGACACTTGATTTGTTTCCATGTTCATGTCACCTATGCAATGCAAAAACAGTCGCGGAGGTTTTTGACACGACTGTCGTCTTTCACCACTTTTGGTTTTCAAAGGTTTAATAACATGTGCTTTATAAGAATCCGCTTCGGTGTCATTGTGCTTCAAAAGTAGTAAAGGTCTTGTTATAAACCGTTTCATTATATCCACCATTGGGAGCCCAAGAAATAAAAATTATTAAAGCGTAGTTACCGGCAACAAACAGATCTCCTAGAAAAACAGCAACCAAAGCACATAAGGAATATCGACGGTTAACGAACATCCGAAACATAATAAGGTGATGTAAATCTGCGAAATAAATAAAGTTAAATGAGTTATATCAGATACCAAACAAACGTTATGTTTACAAGAGAAAAAAAACAACGTCATTGGGTTGGAAACTATATGCTGACGTGCCACTCCCAAGGTCTAAATCTGGCCACATAAGCGAATATCTTAAAATTTAGGCTATTTGTAAGAGAAAAAGAAACGCACTTAATTATGGTACCGGTTCGCAAAAATCAACAAGACTCGAATTAAGTATCGTTTTTTAAAGCATTATAAGACAAAAGATCTTTTCAAAGGTTTTTTATGTCGTGCAAATGGCATTGGCTCATGTAAAAGCATTTAAACTGAGGCGCAGCTGAACACAAACTAACTCGTTTATTGCACGCAAATTTGCGCGTCAATAGTTTTAACTGTATAACAGTATTTTGATTTTGTCTTGATTCACACAACACCAATAATATTTGGTCAAATAGTGCGCAGGTTGTCAAAATACCCACATTTTCTTCAAACAAAGCGAATTGGAAAAAACTTATTCTCCACAGCTCATACCCTAATTTCGGTTACACTATTCAATTTACCTGAAAACGAAACAACACTCGTTTACCATCTGTTGAGTTATCAACCAAAGGGTCTTATCGATTGTGGCTAGTCCGACGTTGTGCGTACATTTGCAGTGGTCGCGTGATAAAGTCAACCGAAACCCTTTTTTGAACTTTGTAATTGTCATGGCCATATATGGTGTCATCGTATTTTACGTACTGGTGGTGGCTTTTTGGTTTTTGCAATTCATATACATTAACCGACAATTAGTGCGGATTTTACAGTCAACCCTATAAAAACGCAATGATGACGTAAGTCACTAAGCCATATCTTAGTCGTAATAGCTTTTTACAGCGTAATGTACTCTTTTGTCAGGGTAGTTTACGTTTCGTCAATTCTTAATCAAACTCTAATACATTGTATTGGTCTTGGCTTCTATTTAAATGAGATAATAAACAAACAACCTGAAAGGCACGCGTGTGTGTGTGGATTCCAGGTTTCTGCATGGCAAGATGTTAAGCCACGGATTTGGTGCGTAAGGGGTTGTATTAAGAATGACGGTTGTATCGAGTTTTGCACGTTTAGGCCTTAATCAAAACATGTTGCGAAAAACAAATAAATGCTGAACATGCAATTTTTCCTATCAATTGATCTTCCATAAGAGGATATACCATGGTCGCCAACTAACAACGTCATCGTAACACTTTTAGCATTAAAGCTACTAGGCACTGCTTCATACACATAGGACAACTTGTTTGCTAATAATATTTAACGACCATTAGGAAGTTATTTGTCACTGCTCCGCGTGTCTTAAATGCATTGAATTTGCGTTGGATCATCAACCACGTCAAACGAAAATGGTCCCAGATATTTTTATGCTTAACCACAGGAAGATGCTAATTACAGTGGAGTAGTCCTGACGCAGACTGTACAGCGGATGTTGTTTTTCATGGTATTTGACACACGCTGTATTAAAGACAACATTTAAAATCGAGACTTTCAGTTTTAGGCGTTTGCAGTTTGAACGTCAAAACAGCCTCCGACATAAGAAATAACGTGGTTTGTCCACAATTTATTCGGGTGGTCGCACCCTGCTATGCTTCATTATCTTTATGGTGTCTTTTTGTTTGTATCTGCATGCATCGACACTTTTTTGCTGTAAAAACACGCCTGGTTGTAAACATTGACAATTTAGGAGACTGCGACCCTTAAACATCTGAACCAAAATCATACAGAACTAAAGGACCACCAATCATTCATGACAACGAGTTTTCGTTCATTGAAGCCTACAGTAACTGTTTAGCATGGCGCAAACGTGGGCAGGAGCCAACCTTAATACGTTACTACTTGCAAGCCTTATCCCTACCACTGCCTTTTTAACTGTCGCGTTATGCCTGACTGACTACATTGTAGCGACTACTCCAAACACGTTTCAATACAACCCAACATAAACACAATAAATACGTTTGCTGTTGTTCACCAGGGTCTCGTCTGCACCTGCCAGTGCTTACCAAGAAACAAAATACAAATTTTTATTTCAACCTTGGAATCAGGATATTCGGTCACTAAACTGAAAAGATCGTCTTGGTTTGAACCAAACTGTAGGTAAAGCCAGCAATTCACGATCGCACAGCGAAAGTTGTAAACTACACTGCAAGAAGATTAAAACTCGACTGTCCAAGCTGCACATATGCTTCGTAGGACTAGAATACGACGTGTGTGTTATAACCATTTTCTGTACTTACGTATTTCAACTAACTAGTAAATTACGTATTTCAACTATAAAAAATTTACTTTCAGCCACATAATGATGTGGTAGGCAAACACCCGACGAACTCACTTTGTTTGCGCACGGAGAACCGGCGCCAAAAACGTAACTGCCGTTTTCCCTTTTTTTGTTCACAAGGTTTGCGGGCAAGAGCACATCAATGTTTGATCTGCGTTCAAACGATACTTTCAGCTCCCTCTTCAAATTTGAAAGTGTTGTAAATTTCTTATCTTCGATCCCCGAGCACAAGCAACAACAAAGAACTCTTTGCTTTGTCGGATTTTGTGACATAGCCTATCGCCGTCAAATAAATGCCGAACCGCTGGATGCTTGTTGTAGGTCGTCGCGCTTTGTGCACAAGGGCAGACCTGAAAAAGCACATGTTACGTGGTGTGTCACCTAGCGGATAGACAGTACTCACATAAACATCACACTTATTATTTACTAATTCTAGCCATAACCTAAACCTAACCCAGAGAAACAAAAAACACAATGACCTCTATGAACCAACACACGCACAGCAATGCCGTTTGTGACGTAATAGTTTGATTTGAATCAGGTTTGCGTCATGCTTCAGTTCCTGGCATAGTCGCCGAGTACGTGGCGGGTTCAGGCACGGTGGCCGCCATCTTGCATTTTTTCATCTATTTGTAGCAACCTTGTACAAGTTTACCAATATTTGCACAGAACAGGGACCCTTTTGGTAAACAAGCTTCTTCCGTTCACATTGTGTCATCGCCCACCCGTCTTAATATGTTAGTGTTTACTGCGGTTTAATGCCAACAAATGTTTAGTCAGTGCATTTGCATTCTGGGAACGCGCCTGTTGTTTCCGCATTTATTGTCAACTTAGCGTTTGTCATCCTTCGAATACCCCATTTGCAAAGAGCGCTACCATAAATCACGTCCGCTGTTCCCAGATGCGCTTCACAGTCATGCAGCGAGCGAGCGGCAGTTGAAGTGTGTCGCAAGATTTACTTGAACGAAGTAGCATTTTGTAAAGCTAGAAGAAAGCTCTGTTTGCCATAATCGTTAGAAAAAGGAGCTTTTGTGTAATATAAGCCCATGTATTTCCGCTGATATTTCGTTCTATATTCTACCTTGAGATTATGAGACGCAAAATATGCTGTTACGCAGAATAAAAGTGAATTGGTAACCTGTGGTCTGCGTAATGTTGTTTAATTGCAGCAACGCCAGGCTTGGTAACAATGTCCACCAGTGCTAGACCCACTACTTCACGTAATACTCGCTCAACCCAGACTGCTAGAGGTAGCCGTAACCTCTTCGAGGACCTCGCCAAAGGTTTAGCCCCGCAGGAGCCAAACCTGCCCCCGCCAGAATTCTCCAAGCACGCGAAGGCAGCGATAAACAAGTTAAACGCCTCTGTCGCGCGATTCCCAGTGCTAACGTGGGACCCCACACACAGGAATTGCAGGAAGAGTTCCTGTGGTTCTGCTTAGACTGTCCTCCCCCACTAGGGGAATACCTAAAACCCAGGGACGCGGGCGTAACCCGACTACTTCTAGACTTTATAAGTAAACTCGGTCCGGCCCTCTACACTAACCAGATTCTGAGCACAGACCTGGGCAAGATCTGTTGCCGAGAGAGTGCCGGAGGACTACGACAGGCGGTGCGGTTATTCCAGAAGGTCCACCGCAGGTTCCTTGACTGGGTGACTATATCAAGAGCGGCTCCTCCACTCCCCTACGCGACTAGACGGGGGAATCCCGAGCGAAGCGTGACGAGCTTTTTGATACCTGCGACCCGGCGACCCCGACGTCCTAGTACGAATTCGGGTCGCGACCCCCGCACACTTCATTGTCATGTTATATTTAAAAAACATATTTGCAGATTAAAAAAAATAGCAAAACGAGCGTGTAATAAGTGATTA